>VWYP01018056.1:5674-30913 GCA_013400435.1 Pycnonotus jocosus | reverse complement strand
CCTGCATGCTGGAATATCACATTACACACATTAAACAAAACAAGGGCTACATTCACCATCAGAATAAATGGTTTTAAAATTTCCTGGAAAACAACACCTTGCGTCAAAATACTTGAAAACATATTTTAAAAACCGTGAAAATAAAGAATTTGAAAGATATTTTAGCACTGCGTGTGGTCAATATTTATGTCAAATTATTGAAATAGATATGTTGTACTGATAATTGCTACGTAGGTTATTGAAGACAAAATGAAACAGTTTTCTGGACTATGATCTCTACAGAACTACTGACTTGTGAGGAATCTGATCTTTTCATCTGATTCAAAGTAAAACTACCAAAATGTTAAAATTTCTAATGTAATTACCATTGCACTGCTTGATCATTTTTCTTTACTTTCACAGAAAAGAGTTATTGTGCAGTAGAGGTACTAAATCTATGTCCAGCAAGCTGATATTTGTATATAAATTCTGACTCCTTGTTCTATCTCAATTAAGCAAGCAGATATGATGCTGCTACAGAAATTTGCCCATAAAGAGAAGTCAGCCAGCTCGGGGCCTAAATTTGCTCCTCTTTTGTGTTAAAATAATGTGAGGAGACCCTCAATTTTACATCTGCATAGGTGGTGCTGGTAAACGTGAGCAAACTGACATGCACCACTCAGTGCAACATCTCTGGATGTGCATTTTCTATTTATAGTGTGCTGAGAGCTAATTAAGCATCAAGTGAGAACGTCATGATGATAATTGCATGCAAGCCCAGCCCCTCGCTGCAAAGGGGCTAATTCAGTTAGCAGCTCTATCCAGTGCAGAGTAAATATTGATGCTTGACAGCATCCAACTTGTTATTTATACCCAGCTCATTAGAAATGTTAGTTGCTCCCGCTGCTGAGGAGGGAAAGCTGGCTCTCCAGGGTAATTACCTAACCCACAGGAGGATTCCTTTATGGATAGCAAGGCTTTCTGGAAATCACTGCAAATAGATGGATGAGGTTAATGCAATTTATTGTTAAATTAGGGTGTGATCTATAGGGACAGGTTCTGGTGGTAATTGGTCATGGCTGTCGATTGTTGAGGGATTAGCTCAGGATTCATCTGGCATTTTCCAGTCCTTGGGCCTATGTGGGAAATATTCCCTGTCATTGTTGTGTTGCTGTCTGGTGTGAGGCCAGCAGAAAGATGGGCCAGAAAGAAAGTCAGGAAGCCATATAGGAAAATCTTCAACCCAAGGACCACTCCACCTCACTGGGTTGGAACCAGGCAGCAGTTTTTGCAGCCTTGCAAGAACTATTCTGAATACTCATGTATTAGTACTCTTTTTGCTGCGCTGCTGCGTTGTGCACATGAAAGCTGCGTGTCATTCCACTGTGTGTGTGGAAGTGTTTACATTTCCTTGGCAGGAATCCTGCAGAATCTCATCTGGTGCTTCCTATGATGCCTCAAGTTTTTGTGTTTGTGTTTTTCAGATTCTGTGCTGCCCAGGGGTGCAGTTCTGAGTCTCATATTCAGTGTCAGTCAGCTATTCATAGAGCGAGGAGATAAAACAAATCCTTTTCCTGCTGCAGACCAAGAACAATGAGTACAAGTTTCAGGTCCAAAAGCACAAACAATGGTGGGCTGAAGAGAGAAAACAAGAAGGATGGGACCTCACAACCTGAAGCTGTAATTGGGCAATTAAACCCCAACATGCAAATGGACCAAAACTTATAAAAGTGTAAGATCGGTCATCCATTTTGTGACCATTTTAAGTCCTCCTTGGGTGTAGCCATGGTCAGGCTCTTGTCCTGCCCAAGGTAGATCCTGGAGGCCTTTTAATAAATATCTACTTTATTCTCTAGCTCTGTTCAGTCCCTGTTCTAGGTCAGCCTTCCCAAAGCATCACAGAGACCCCCACTGTCCTCTGTCCATGGTCAAACCCATCTCCTGGACCTCATATGAGTTCTCTCAGCATTAACTGAAGCATTTCTTACTAAACAGGATTTTTTTGGCATTTGAGGAGGTTGTGCTTGGGGAATGTGGTGCCTGCCTTATCCTGAGAGGAAAATCCTGAGCCTTGCCAAGCAACCTTGAGGTATTTTCCCTCATTGGCATTGCATCCCCAGCCTTTCTGGCTTCAGTAATTATAAGCCAGCAGTATCAGGAGACCAGAGCTGTCTTACTGAATTCTCCCTGGACCTTTATTTAGCACACTGACTTCTACAGCTTCCAGAAAGACAAACTGAATTTGCACAATGCCATAGATCCTTCTTTTTTTTTTTTTTTCTTTTCCCCCATGGTCACCAGGGGTTAAACTATGGTGAGAAGCCAGAGGACAGAGGGCTGAGCACAGAGAAGCTGAGGACTGCTTCTAAACAACTTTGCAGCCTTGCAGGGAGCAGATGTGGCAAATTTAAGATCAAAGATGGCCTCATTCTCCAGCTAGCAAGGCTTTGAAAAACACAGAAATAGCATCCTGCTTTCATGTGGAGGAGAACACTTTGTATTCCTGACAGTGCAAGTGAAATGCTAAAGCAGAGCAGGCAATTATCCTGATACCACAGGGCTGGGAAACAGCATTTAGATGTGCCAGATAATGGGGAGGAGCTCCAGGAACTCGCTCATTCTCCTTTTCATAAGCAGAGAGATTATCACCATTTTTCTTCACAGTACTGAGCAGCAGGCAGGCAAATGCACAGACTGTGGTGCCATTCAAGAGTGATATTGCAAATAAATTAGAAATCTGAGCCTTGTTCTCTAACAGGGTTTTAATTCTGCATGACACGGGACTATTCCATTGCTGGTTGCACTTAGAAAAATCAAAATAAACTCAACTCCTGGCTGCTGCCTGTTTGTTCATGTAGATATCCCAGCTCCAATGTAGATCTGTGCCAGCCAAAACACATCCACACGTGGATTTACTCTCAACTGGCCTCATATTAAGCACATCATTTCTATCAAATCCTGCCTGTTTCCCAAGGGAAACATTTACTCTTCTGTGCCTTTTGCTTCTTAGTTAAAAAAAGATAAACCTGGAGATCTTTACCACTAGGAAAAAAGTGCATTAAGGGGCCATCAAGGGCAATTTTTCATCACAGAGCCCAGTCACCCTCATCAGCTGAACAAGCCCAAGCAGAGCTCTAGTCCAAGGAATACTGAACTGAACTGGATTTCTGCTTAATCATTTTAGAATAAATGTAAAGCTTGCCAGATGCTGTCTGTGCCTCTCATCCCAATGCTCAGGAAGCTTGATGTCCAGGGAAAGGAAGGAGAGGAGGAAAATCTCTCTGGATTCAGGCAGCGTGGGGCTGGCAGAGGGATTTGGTACTGTTTTCTCTTCCTTCCTGCTGCAGCTTTCCCCTGGCTCCAAATGCCAGAGAACTGAAGCACAGCACTGCTGCAAAGCCCTCTGTGGCACACAAACAGCTTGCAGTGCACAGGAATGCATTTTCTCAAAAAAACCCAACAACAACAACAACAAAAACTAAAAAAAAAAACCACCAAAAAACCCCAAAAAAACCAAAAAAAAAAACCAAAAGAGAGAAATGTGTCTCCTCCTATGTCACAGCCAGCCCAGATGCCACCTCTGACAGACACCAAATTCCCAGGTGCAGGAAGCTTTCCTGGGATGGGGGCTCTGGGGTCTGTGCCCTCTCATGTTCTGCTCAAGGTCAGGGCACTGCTGCCAGCCAAGGTGCTGTGTCATGTTTCAGGCTGGTTTTAGGCAGCAAATTCCTTGTTTCAGCCATAGTTTTCTCATATTTCATTTGCAGCACAGGAGCAGGGAGGGAATTTGTCACACACGCTCCCTCTTGCTACAAAACAGAGCAGCTTTTCAAACTGCATTTTGATCACAGCAGGGAAAAGAATTGGAAGAGCTGCTTTAATTTTTGATCATTTATTAAATCAAGCCTCCAGGTGAAGAGGATGAGCAGCTTATTAGAAACTGTACAGTGAATAAGGTTAGGGACAAAACCAGAATGAATTTTTAAAAATTGGACATTTCTTCTTGGCTTATTTTTCTACCAGGAGGAACTCCAAAAGGAGCAGCATCTTTTTCTGAAGTCAGCTTTCAGAAAAGGGGGAAAAGAAAGCTACATAAAACCCATAAATATGATGACATTGAAAAGAAAGCTCATTTCTTGAAAGCTCATTTCCTATTATTTGCTTGAGTTGTTCCCATTTCCTTTGCTGATCAGCAGCAGTGTCTGACCTCTGGTGTCTAAAATCAGTATCAAACATTACAAGGAATTGAAGCATCAACTCATTCCAGCCAGGAAGAGTGCTTCACTCCCTGGGAAACCCTTATTTTGTCCCATTGGAGATTTCAAGCTTGCAGAAGAAATTTTGGCTTGATGTCTTTAGCTGAACATCAACAGAGAAGTCACAGGAGGCCATGACTGGCTTTTCCAGCAGCAGCAGAAAAGGCTGCACCATTGATTTTAGAAAGAAAAGTTTCCTCTTGTGTAACAAAAATGAAAAGAAGAGAAAGGAATAAATGAGGTGATATGGCCTCATAGCAATAATGATGTGGAAGGCTTGGCAGCCACTTAGAAATATCCCAGATTTTTAGATTTTATTCGAGGAGGGTGGAATATCTTGAGTCATAATTTTAGCCAGAGAAGGTCTGGGAGCAGAGATAGAAGGTTTCCAGTTCTAAGCTCTGTTAGGGTTCCAATTAATTTATTTCACATGCCAAGGAAGTGCTTAAATTCACTTCAGGGCAGGATCTTTTAGGTGCTCTGGAATTAATCGTACTGAATAATCCTCTACAGAAAATTTTTCCTTAGAAAATTACAGTAGAAATGTCCATTCTTCTGAGGAATGAGGCACCTGTTTGGTGCACAGAATTTGGCAATGTGAATGCTCTTTTCGTCTTTCATTTCATGCTTCAGGATATTTAGATCCAGGATTTTGAGTTTGGCTTTTTCTTAACTGCAGGTCTCTGTATATTCCACTCAAAACCTTTCCTGCCCTTAATAAAATGTTGTGAAGCCGAACATGAAATCATTGTGTTTTCTGCAACACTTTTCCATTTAGATTTCTGGACAAAAGATTTAATGAATGGGACCAGTGTGAGGCATCAGAAAATCCCTGGAAAGTTTCATCAGGCTGCCATAGGGCGAGTGATTGCTGGGCTGCCAGGAGGATTAAAGGTGAGAGATGAGCCTTTGCACAGCTGCCAAACACAGTGTGAGGCAATGTGCTCCCATCATCAGGGCCTGTCTGATCCCAGAGATGGAGACAGCGAAAGAGCCATCACCAAGAACTGGGATGAGCAAATGAGGAAATGAGGAAGAGATGGACTAAGGGGAAAAAAAGACAAAGAAGAAGATGAAGAAGACGAAGAATAAGATGATGATGAAGAAGAACAAGACAATGAAGAAGAAGAAGACAACGAAGAAGAAGATGATGATGAAGAAGACGACAGGCAAGACAGGGAAGAAGAAGGAGAAGAAGGAGAAGAAGGAGAAGACGGAGAGAAGAAATGTTTGATGCTTCTGACATGAACCAGATGTCCCCAAGCTCCTTGAGCAGTGTGGGACATTACTCCTGGCTCCTGGTGGCTTAAATCCCACTTCCAAGGCTCAGGGCTGAGAGCCTTTGTGTTCAGAGAGAATTCAGGGAAGGTTTGCTATGCTGGGATCTACCTGACAAAAAGTAACTTGAAAATGCAGCATGTGTTTTACAGTTCTCTTACATTTTATATTTCTCATTTTAATTTTTTTTTCATTGAAATAAATCCATCTACTTCCAAGCACTAGGTGTACCCAGAGCATCTGAGTCAGGACCTGGGTGGTTACTTTGGGTCCTCCAAAATAACTGTTAAAGGACCTTAGGCTGATATCAGAACATTCAGTGTTTGAGAGACACAAGTCTAAGAGCTGAGCAATTTTCATTTACTGCACCCCCTGGATACAACTACAGCTGGGGCCAGGTGATCTTACAATGTATGTAAATTTTAGAATGAGTCCCTTAATATTTAATTGGAAAAAAAAATTAATAACTTTCATCACGTATTTTTTTATTTGCAAAAAAGCACCGAAAATTCATCAAGCCAGTTAACCTACTGAACCTGCTCTCTTGTCACTTTTGTAAATCTCAATTACAAATAAAAAAAGTTGGCGAAGATATTCATATATTCACGAGTGACCAATAAAGTGGATAAATAAAGAAAATCCATTGACTAATTACACCGAAAACATACAGCATAACTGATAGGAGAAATTACAAATTAAACACTATTCAAGTGACCTCATTGCCAGAACTGTGGGCATTTTTATCTGTACCACGAAAACTTTTGATCCAGTTTTTCAAAAGCATTTAGGGGATCCAAAAATATATTTGTACATCTCATAGCACTTTCAAGGCATTAAAAAAGGTTAGGGACAAAACCTCCCCTGAATCTGGAATTTTAGTGCTTCAGAAATAGATCAGTGCATGGCATCCTGCTGAGGAGACCTGAAGTGATTATAATAGTTACAATTACAATAAAGTGATTATGGAATCTCACGTGTCTGTGTATGATTAAAAGTTTCTTAAACTTTCAGCATTGGGAATCGAATTTTGCATGCTTGAGTCTAGGGACAAAGGTAAGACATTTTTGTTCTTTATTTTGCTTTTGAAGGAAGAGGTATTTAGAGGACATATATATATATATATATATACACACACACACATATCTATCTACATTCTTAGGATCTAAGTAACATAAGATAGTCCCAGAACAGTCTCTCCTCCTTTCCCCAGAAATTTTTCACAGAATATCAGAATGGTTCAGGTTGGAAGGGACCTTAAAGATCATCTCATTCCATCCTCTGCCATGGGCAGGGACACTTTCCACTGTCCCAGGCTGCTCCAAGCCCCAATGTCCAACCTGGCCTTGGACACTGCCAGGGATCCAGGGGCAGCCACAGCAAATCTGGAAATTCTATTCCAGNTCCAATCTCTGCACGCCTGTGTACAATATTTGTCTCAAACAAACAAACATTTTCTAGGGGTGGGAATGGAAAACGCTTTCACTCCTTACCATCCTCTTTAGTGCGGGTGAAAATCTGCTCGCTCCTCACTCCATCCCCAGCTCGGGTAAAAGCCAACACCTGGATGCTGTAGTTGGTGTATTTTTCCAGGCCATCCAGCTCCAGGGATGGCTGGGTAGTAGTGACATTCTTTATCTCTCCCAGCTCTATTAAACAAAATAAAATAAAAAATAAAAAAATAAAATAAAATATAAAGGAATTGGAGTTATTGCCATGTTCACTCTTCTTTCAGGTGTTGATACCTGCTGTGGAAATCTTGCATGTCCCAAGACACCTGCTTCATTATTCCAGAACAGCAATGAATTACAATGAATTCAAATTAATTCATTTATGTCCTGACCTCTTACCACTTGAAGCAGACCCACTTTTCATTTTCAAACTCTTTTTTTTTGTTGCAATTTAAAAAAAAAAAATTATGAAGAGAATTGAAGAAATTCTACAAGTAATGAGATTTTTCATAAAGAACAGATAACAAGAAGAGATTATTGTGAAACATCCCCTAAAGAAAAAAAAAAATGAGCATGCCGTTTATCTTCATGAAGATTTTCTGGTTATGAGAAAGACCATTTCTCACAAGGAAAATGAAGAAAAACTCCCCTTTATTTTAAAATATGCAGCAAGTGCTGCTGCAAAGCACTTGATAGCAGCAATACTGGCTAACAATAGATTTAAACACAGTAAAATCAGATTTACTTGCAGAAAGAAAGAACACTTCATATGTTTGTTGGGTTTTTTTTGTTGGTTTTTTTTTTGCAGCAAGCTAAGAAGTACAACCCATATGGCAAAGAAAGCTTTAAACATATTTAGGACAGCAAATAAAGTTGAATAAATAAAGAAAATCCAGTTTTAAGCATGGCATGAACATCATCTTTTTTCATCATGTTGAGAGACATCACATAGGAGCTTAGATGGGATAATATCCACACAGGATCTGATCCAAAACTACAAGCGTCACTGTAAACATTTAATTTTATGCCCTACATGTCTACATTTTTTCTGTATGCTTCTCATCCATTTTTAATCTTTATTTTTAAAGGAATTGGTGGTTGATTTCCAAGTATTTTTGAGTCTACTATTACCAGTAGGGACAATGGGCCCCTGGGTCACATTTCCACTCCAAATTCCCCTTTCCACACTAACAGAGGTCAGGATTTGCACAATTGCAGGTTACAGTGAACTGTGGCTCTGGTGGATGAAAGCAAAAGAAGGGAGACACCTGTGAAAAATGCACAGGGCAAGTAGGAATAAAGTTATGTGCATTTCAAACCTACTAATTTGTTTAATTTACAGGAAAAGGCCATATGTTGAATTATCATCACGCAATAAATTGCAGATTAGTAAAGCATCAGAATTCTCCTTTGATGCTTTCACTCAGTCTCTGCTCTGGAGCCTGTTTCCCCAGGAATTATGCTAAGAGTACAAAACACAACAGAGGAAGTTGGCATGGAAATAACAAGCTTTTCCCAGAGACATTTCCTTCTTTTGCTCTCAGCTACAGAGAGGAAATACATCCCACCAAAAAATAAGTGATAGTGGATCTGGAAAAGAGATAACCAACCAAATTATAGTGAAAACCAGGTTTGGGTTGGTTTGTTCTGGATTCATGTCACCATTCTTTAAAAAAACCCAAACATCCTGGACTCTGTAACTGAGANCCAGGTTTGGGTTGGTTTGTTCTGGATTCATTCTTTAAAAAACCCGAACATTCTGGACTCTGTAATTGAGGTGAAATTTGCTGAGGTTTTGTTGGGTACCATGGGAGGCCTGTGGAGTGTTGCAAACCCATGGTGAGAGCCTTCCCTGAGGTTCCTCCAGGCAGCTTTGCTGCTCTGTTCAGGCTCTAGGAAAAATTGCTCCCTCACCAGGTCGACAAAGTTTTCTCAAAAAGAAAAGAGATTGAAATGCCTTCACAGCTATAAAGGCCACACACAGCTTTTTACTTGTTAATAAATTGGTGTCTCTCACCTCCATCCAAGAGGTTGGCCCAGTAGATAACCCTGAATCCCTGCAGGATCCCGTTCAGGGTTTCCTTTGCCAGTGTTGACCAGGAAATGGAGATGGTTTCTGGGGACGTGGCAGTGGCTTGCACATTCCCTGGAGGGCAACTGGGCACTGGAATAAAATATTCACCATTTAAACACAATGAAAACAACTCAATAGTCATCTTTTAGCTACCCTTTTTTTTTTTCCCCCTCTATCCCACCACACAATATTTAATTACCATTACACATTTTAACAATGCAAATCCTTTATTCTTGCTACAATCCACATTTCTGCAAGTGCAGCTGTTTTTCCTGGAATGACTTTTGATGTACTGTTTCCTTACTTGCAGACTTGTCTTTTAATAGGCTTTTTGCTGCTTCTTTTTGAAATATAAATGTGTTCTGACACTGAAATGTGCAGAACATTCTGTAAACAATTTAAAGATTTTTTTCTAAACTTTGCAGCCAACTTTGCATCTCTGCGGACAATTCTAATGTCTCTTTAAATTTGGAGGAGGGAGAAAAACATGGGCACATCTTTAAAAAATATAAGAAAAAATGGTCATAATATATTTTTGCTGATATTTTAAAAAAACTGTGAAAAATCAAACAAAGCTAAGGCATTTTCTGTTGGCCATTTAGCGTCAAAGCAATACAGAAGAATTAGAAACTGGGATTGCTTTAAAAGCTTGTGGCATCTTTAATTCTAGGAGGGACCCAAAATTGAGTGACAACGAGAAAAACTTCCAAGAAAAGTAAGCGTGCTGGATTCTGAAGGGAAAAAAAATCCCATTTATTATAATATAAAATAAATGCCTGTGTGAGCATACTGCCTTTCGAGGTCTTGCAGCAAACTAGGCCTAGAGACATTTNTTTAATTCTAGGAGGGACCCAAAATTGAGTGACAACGAGAAAAACTTCCAAGAAAAGTAAGCATGCTGGATTCTGAAGGAAAAAAAACAACCAACATTTATTGTAATATAAAGTATATGACTGTGTGAGCATACTACCTTTTAAGGTCTTGCAGCAAGCTAGGCCTAGAGACATTCAGAGTACAAGAAAGGTATCAGTCTTTCAGGAATAACCTGCCTCAAAATCTGCGGCTCTTGAGGATTTTAGATGTGTGTTATTCCATGTTGTCCATGTGAAAGTCAGATTCCAAGCTGGCACTGGTTTCAGGATACAGATGTTGATTTATAGTAGCTGAAAATCTGACTTGCATGGTCTTTAGGATTATTATTTGCTGTTATATTCCTCTAAAATACTGAACTCTCTTTTTTTGCATATGGGATCATTCCTTTTTTCCACTAGAGGACTCCCTCTCATTGTTTGAGAAGTACTTTTTATGCAGTTTGAAAAAAAAAATCTATATTGTTGCTTGGATTAGACAGGGTGAATTTTGCCTGAAATAGCAATGATTCTTCTGTCACTGGCTATCCTTGAAAAAACACACATCTCTCTTAAGGTTGACAAGACAGAGCAGTACAAGAGCTCTGGTTACACCGTAGATTCATTTGGAAACAGTAGCAATCCAACAAAAAAAATACAACATTGCTTCCTTCCAAAATTTCACTTCTCAAAACTATGATGAGATCACTCTGGAGCAACAATGAGATCACAACAGCTGCAAATATGAGAACACCAGAGCATTTGGATTCTTAATGAAAGTTTTGGTCTCAGCCAACATCACTCACAGCAGGATATATTACATAAGCAGGGTTATTTTTATTTATCTGGTGAAATAAATTCACTCTTGCAATGCAAATCAGACAAGCTCAATGAGCAGGCTCTTCTCTTACACCTTTCTATCTTTTACCTGGTCTTTTATCATCCCTACTTTAACCATCACTAATCAAACAAGAAATGCAACAAGATAAAATGACACAAAATAATAATAATAACATTAACAATATGTCCCATCAGAGTTGTTTGCCAAGGACCCACCGTCCTCAAGAGTTGTGGTGATGATTTCCTGAGAAGAAGGTCCGATCCCAGCCCGGTTACAGGCCTGCACCACCATGCCATACTGGGTGAATTTCTTCAGGTTATTCAGTGTATAAACCTCGCTGTCCCCGGTGGTGTCGATGCTGATGATGTTGAACTGGAAATTTCCCCCCGCGCTGTACTCCCGGTAACCGATCTGGTACCCACGGATAATTCCATTCTGCAAATGCTTCTTTGGAGCCTGGACAGAAAATGGGAAGTTACACACTGAGTGCACACATCCAAAGACAAGTTGCTTCCCCTAAAATTTTGGGAAAAAAAAATTAATTTTTATTTTTTTCCTGCTAAATGCAAGTCTATTTCAAGGCAACAATTCAAAAATACTTCCTGCCCGTGAAACAGCCACTTCTGTCAATCATATAGATTTCAGGTGTGGGGGTTTTTTTTTTCAAATCTGTGCTGAAAGACCTTTAAATGGTTCATGCACAGAAAAATCCAGTAAGGAGAAACCCTTGAGTTTGAATTTATGATGTTCTGTTCTCTTTTCAGGTGAATCAATCCAAGCTGAGTTGCTAAGGGTATATTTGCATTCCAGGCCACCATTCATTACTAATTGTTTTTTTTGCCAGGAGCCTCCACCTTTCACTGCACCTTTAGGAAGGCATTTATTGATCTTGTGCAAGGCAGACACAGGAGTTTATTCAGTCCCACGCATTAGGAAAATTTTATGCTGTGCTTTGAAATATGCTTCTGTTCATTCAGTGTGTCGTGTGGAAAGATGATTAGATAATGAGTGCTGAAGGCAACAATGATTTGGAGAGTGGGGATTTGCATACTGAATAGCTGCAATATATCTGGCAGTCAGGGATATGGACAGCACAAAACGGCTGGCCATAATTATGTGCCACATTTCTCAGTCACAGTGCAAGATTCCCTGCTCCTGACTAGGGGAAATCATTTGTATGCTCTGCAATATAAAATGTGATCTAGTGCAAAGCAGAGGTTTTCAGCTCAGGGAAAAACCCTGTTATTGACAGCAATACCTATAAAAATTCTATTTAAATAGTATTGGACTAATTTCCATATATGATAATATCTGGTTTTCTATCTATAAGAGGCATTATTAGTATATGGATTTTAAGGCACAGTTTGTAATCCAGGAGCAAAAAACTCCTTCCAATCCTCCAAACCTCTTTCAAACTCCCCACAGATGCCCACAAGCTCATCTGTCCCACTGTCCCACACAAAAGGTCTTTGTGATGCAGTTTATCAGCAATGGGTTGGACTGGCAGAGGCAGCAGCTTCTGTAGCTTCTATAGCCCATTAAATCTCCTGAGGAGCAGATTCTCAAGAAAAACACTCATTTCTGCACAGGACCTGCCTGTTCTGAGGAGTTTATAGTCCACTGGAGATAATCAAACCAGAGATTTGCCTTTCATCCACTACCATCAAAACCATTGCCCTGCAAAAGCCAGCCCCCTCTCAAATTTCAAATGTGTGTCACTGTATGCAATTGATTGATTGAATAATCTCTTCAGATAGGTTTTTTTTTTTTACTCCCTCTTGCCTGAGAAGCAGACAAAGAACTTGAAGTGATGATATAATTTCAATTCCCCTTGTGTTACTTTGATCAGATGTAGCTGATCAAATTAGCAGATTCAGACTTTGAGATCCTTGTAAATCACAGGGCAGGGATAAGGATTATGTTTTCGGAATCTAAGAGTATAATTGTTCCCTGTTTGAATATTTCTCTGGGTTTTTTTGGTCAAAAAATCCCCAGCTGCTTTAGAAACATACAGGTCATTTTATTACCAGAGCCCTTTGAAAGTGTATTAGCTATTCTGGAGAATTCCACAGCTTTGTGATCTTTCAATGTTTGCAGCAGGAGGTATTTTTAAGCTGCAGGTGGAAACTAAGGTCAGATTTTTGTTGTTGTTTGAGTTCAGATATATTCATAGAATCACTGAATGCTTTGGGCTGGAAAAGACCTTAAAGATGGTCTTGTTCAAACTCCCTGCCATGGGCAGGGACACCTCCCACTGTCCCAGGCTGCTCCAAGCCCCAGTGTCCAACCTGGCCTTGGGCACTGCCAGGGATCCAGGGGCAGCCACAGCTGCTCTGGACACCCTGTGCCAGGGCCTGCCCACCCTCACAGGGAACAATTCCTGCCTAAGATCCCATCCAGCCCTGCCCTCTGGCACTGGGAAGCCATTCCTTGTGTGCTGTCCCTGCAGCCCTTGGCAATTGTCTCTCTGCAGCTTTCCTGGGGCTCCTTCAGGCCCTGCAAGGCCACCCTGAGCTCAGCCCAAAGCTTCTCCTGGCCAGGCTGAACAATGCCAGCTGTGCCAGCCTTTCCTGCCAGCAGAGCTGCTCCATCCCTCTGCTCATCTTGACTGAACACAAATTGACTTCCAGACAAACATTTTGAACAAAGCCACAACAGCCTCTTCACTGGGAATTCTACAATTACACTTTCTCATTTTGAATTGCAATATAATGACAAAATTCAAAATTTTCATGAACTTCTCCATAATTTTTTTTAAGTCAAAGGATTTTTTTCTTTATATAAAATATTAACATTTTACTTTTTTCCCACTTTGAAACATTATACAATATAAAACAAAATCCAAGTTACTTCAGGACAAAACACTGGAATGTTCTGCTTCACAACAATTCTAATGTCCCTTATTACTATGACCTGAATACTTGATTTTGAGTTGACTTTTTGCATACATTATTCCCTTGATAAATACTCCTTCTGGTGTATAAACACAGTTTTGGTAGAAAATGTGTGAAACAACTTAGTGTTCTTGAGAAAAAATAGTGTAAACCTTGTCAGTAGCCATAGAAAATTATGAAAAAGTAAGTTTCAGTCCATGACCTTACTTTCTCACCAAATTCAATATTTGTAAAACAGGGTATCTGTTTGACTTTTGTAAAGTATGACATTTTATAATTTTGTGTGTGTGTAAATAGAAATAAAGAGGAAAAGGAATATTCCCCGTGTCTAAATTTAATGAGTTAACTTACGTAATGTAAAGTACTACATGAAAAAAATGAATATTTTCATGCTCTTTTCTAAATGAGAATTCCTGTTTAATTCCCATTATCTCTGCACCAGTTTAAACTACCAAAAAGTGGTGAGCTTTATTTAACAGCTCAGTCTGAAACCCAATGTCCTGTGTGGACACACAGATATTGCATTAAACAAATCACAGGCCAGCACAACTTTGTTTAACTGGGATTTTCTAAGAGTGAGCTAAGACAAAACTTTAAATGAAGATTTACAGCCGAAGCAAGCTGCAGAAATGGGATTTAATACAAGATGAAAGATAATCAATGTGTTATTCCCCACTCTTTTTGCTGTTTTTAATACTGTATTTTAATAAAGTTTGCCAGCTTTAAATACAACCATGGTTTTCACCACAATCCTGTTTGTTCAATGTCATCGTAGCCTTTCATGGCTAAAGCTCCACATGCCTCCAAAACAAAAATTACCAAGATCAGGTTATTTTCTTGTTTTTTGGCTTCCATGACAACATAAGATTGATCTCATGGGTATTTCTTTATTCTTTATTACATTTTATTAGACACTCAATGAGTGCCTTCTGCACAGCATTGTAGGGACCTACCCAGAAGTTAGGATCCAGCATGGAACTAAATCGATTATGTCTGTGGGACCATCCTAAAGTTCCTTTTTTGGTAATGAACCAAAACTACTCCAATCTGGAGAAAACTGCAATAAATCAAGGGAAGTAAATGGCTCATTCCTGGTTTGGAACTTCTTAATAGGGAAGAGAACATTTTTTTAATCAGCTTAGAAACTGTGTTTCAGGAAATAACTCTTCCAGTAAAGGTAGGACTACACAAACTCTGATCCTGCCCAGTAACTTCACCTTAAGCTCATTCCAAATTGTGAAAATCCATCTCTCCCTTCAGCTCATGAGACCAGGCTACCAAAGTTTTTATTCAATATATAACTCATTTCTGGGAATCTCTTGTTATATTAGATACTGAACTTTGCCTGACAAGAATTCTCAAACCAAATTCCAAACATGATCTTGAGAACATGACCCAGTGCCTGGTTTGATATCCTTCAATATCAGACAACCTCCAGAGCCTAGGACATGCTCAGTTGTACTCGAAGTGTCCTTGAAGTACAAACTGAACTTTATTTTAGGCAGTTATTGAAATGTAGGTGTGGGAATTCTGTTTGTCCTGTAGCTGCCGTTCACATCTGCATCTATAAAATTTGATGGCAAAACTACACAAGCAGCAGCTATTAACTCCAGCAGTGAGCCAGTGGTGTCCAACTCCTCTTGCTGCTTTTAAAAATGTCTCCCAGAGTGAACTTTCTGAAAAAGGAAACACAGCTTTTCAACCTGCCTATCCATAAATTCACAAAAATGAGTTCAGGTGTAAAAGCTTGAAGATTATAGTTGACTTGATCAGATCGTCACAGCTCTTCAGTGGTTTTAAAAAGAAAAAAAAAAACTTCTTAAGAATTTATTTCAGTTGTTGAGAATCCCTGTACACCCTTGCATGGCTTCAAAAACTACTTCCTTTGCTCTACTGACTGTGTGTTAGATTTAAATCCATGTCTTCTCCAGGTAAATTGTTGTGTTTCACTCCAGGTTAATCTGTGACCACACAGCTTTAGGTTTTGGAAACCATTTGATGAAAAGAAACACTGATATAAATTTAAGATGTGGACAAGATCCAAGAATCAGCATTGCATTTTTTATGACCTGTGCAGAGGAGGTTCTGAACCTGCCTTTGAAGGAACTGGTTTGAACCTACAATATATTTATTACTATGCAATATATAACCAATCACCCATAGTTATTTGGTTAATAAGCAGAACCTCACTGCTCCTGACTTTCTGAATAATCCATATAATAGGACAAAAGCCACATCACTCACACTTGCAGGAGTAACTAACATGAATATAGAAAATAATCATTATTATTATGCCACTATACCACTTTGGCTCTTAATATTATATATTTGAGAATTGTAAATATATGGAATTATCAACACAATATACAAGCAGTATATACCACAAACCCATTTAAAGCATGGTTTAAGTACCTCTGGTATCATACCAAAGCATTTAAAACTTTTTATCATTGTCAAAATACTGGGAAAAACTTGGAACAATTGAGTCATATGACATGCCATATTTTTAAATGATGATCTTTTTATATTAATTACTCTTCATCAGTTCTCATGGACTATTGAGACACTCATATTCTGTGCAGCAAAAATCTGTCCCAAAGTCTATTACAATGGGAAAAAGATCCCATTGGTTCCCATGGTTTCTGAGAAAGTTTTACCCAGAACCACGGTGAAATTTTGTGAGAGTTCATCTCCTAAACATATGACCTTATCTCTGAAATCAGAAAAAAAGTAGGAAATGCAAGCAGGAGCTACTTTTACTCTCCAATAGAAGGCTTTCTTTGCATGATGCTCCTTTCAGTGGCAAATACTTTAAGATTTGTTGGCAAAGGCATCTGCAATGTCTCTCCTCAATAAAATAACCAAGGCATAGTTTTTATAATACTCCCCTGAAAGCATCCAAATACTGACAGAGCCTATCTTGTCTGTGGATGTGTGAGAATTTACCTTCCAGGTGACTCTGATGCTCTGTGAAGATATAGGCTCAAGCTGCACATCCTGGGGTGGACCATCAGGGGCTGGAAAGAGAAGGAAAATGCATCAAAAACTGGCCCTCACAGCCCAAGGAATTCAGCATTTCACATAAAATGGCACCACCTTTACACCCCAGGGTCACAGAGGGTGGAGTCAGTGTCACATGGGAAACTTCACCAAACAAAAGCAGGAATTTTCTGCATTCAGGTGTCATCTCTGGCCAACAGCAAAATACAACATGTGCAAAAACATACCAAGCTGGTAAATGAAATTAATAGAATAAAATGAATAATAGTGGTTTTCTTGAGTAGAGGTACTCTCACAGTGTTGTTTCTGCATATCTGGAGATAGGCAAGAGGAATTCTCAGCAGTCACAACCCCATGAGAGACAGAAAAGTAGCAGAATCCATTTAAAGCAGGTGAGCCAGGAGCTCCTAATCCAGCTTTAAACCTGTTGAAAATTTTCCAGTGGGATCCCTGTTGCTCGCTGGAAACTGAGCACATTCTGTCCAATATCAGATATTTTTCACAAAATCCTGCACACTTTAAACTCCCTTCCTCCCCAGTAAGAATTGCAACCTGGAAATCAAACAGAAAAAAAAAATCACTGGTAGATGGGAAAATCTTCTTTCAACTCCTGCCTGAGCCAGGGGAAAGTTTCACGGACCATCAACACGGTACCAAAGGTGTGCAGGAGGCTTTAAATGTGAATGAAAAAAGGAGGAACCTCCTCGTCAGCTGGACAGCTACAAAGCAGATCAGGATCAGCTGGGATTGAGCAGAGAGATGTGCAGTAAATTGCTTGCTCAGCAAGGTAAATCACTGCAAAGGAAAGATCTGAGGAGAGATCTGGAGCCATCTCGAGCTGCTGCAGAGGGTTCCCTTGATGCAGGATATGGCCTCAGCAAAAGGTATTAAATGAAGTTTAATAGCAGGACAAAGGAAGGAAAGCAATAAAAAGGGTGAGATGTGGCTGTTAGAGGTGGAGCAGCTATAAATGACAGATGTGGTGAAAGGAACCAGAACATTTTGCTTTAACTGATGAAAGCAGAGATGCAGACTACAGCCTATAATATGTTTAAGTTATTAAATATGCCCTATTCTCTGTCATTCCTGACTGTCCTTCATATGGGAAATTTCCAAAGCTTGAAAGAACTTTATTTCCATCCTCCTTGCATTAATACAAAGGAAGGAGAAGAGGAAAAAGTCCACTGGTAAAAATGAAATCTCTGTGAATTTTTTGAAGCCTGAGCTTGATTCTGTCCCCCTGTTGACAAAAATGAATGCCACTTCTCCAGGGTACATTATAATGCAGTGGAATTTGAGTGAAGCATTTGATCCTAAAAATGGGGTTTAAAATGTGCCCCTAAAAATCCTCACTTTTCCTCAAAAATCCCCATTTTTTTTTTCACAGGCCTGAATAGTTAAGTGCTCCCAGCACACCATAGGGAGGTGTTAAATAAGAAGTCATTTGTTGTATATACTTAGTGTCATACAGAGTTTGTGGCAAGGACATAAAGAAAACACAGATATTCCCATTTCCTCTGTTGATTTCAGTATTAGGCAATGGCCACAATGCTGCTTTTTTTCTGACAGGCATTAGTGCAAGTGTGTACTGGCATCTATTTTCCAACACATGAGCTAATTGGAGTTGTATGGAAAGAGAGATGTGGTCTGCAAGCTTTGAAATCATTCCATCCTTACCTACCCTTTTGCCACAGAGACCTTTTACAGGTTTCTTTTTAATAGACATATTTCTTTGCAATATGTGATACAGAATCTGCACCTCCTTTCCAAGTTGCTTGGTTTTCATCTTGTATTTCTTGGACCTTTATTTTGCTCCCTGCTCATTACCTTCTCTCTCATCCCCTGCACCCATGCTGTTCTCCATTGCCTGCTGTAAAAGCAGAGAACAGAAGTAAACAGTGATCAAAAAAAATGATGTTCCTACACTTTGTGCATCCCCTGAAATAAAAACCCAGGAGAAAAACATCACAAACTCTGCCTAAGCCTGACCTCCTCTCACTCAGTCCTTCCCTAGGTAGATCAGTGACTTTTGAATACAGCTCCACACTGCTGGTCTTTTTCTACCAACAAACAGCTCCTCAAAAGACAGCGACAAAAGGATCATTTATTCTGAAACCTGGTTACAAAGAACTGAATAAAATGTGATGTTAAGGTTCCACCCTGCTCATGGGGAAGCTGGTTTTTTATTCCAAGGGCAGCTGCTGATCCTGACAACTTAATTACCAGTCAGGAAAAACTTGGCAAGTAAAAAACATTCCAAGCATGGGTGAATAAAGGAGCATGAGAGAGGTGATCCAAGACCCAGCCCTCTATTTTGCACAAGGAAGGATGGGCATTTTGGGGTTATAGGATGACTCAGGCTGGAAGAATGGATAGTCTGTTTTCTTTAGTGATTTTATATTTTCTTTGCACAAAGGAAGAGAAAATTTCTGATCAAAAAATAAATATTTTTCAAACAAGCTATCCACTGTCAAATCTGTTCACTGCATGCTTTCCTTCTGCTGAAACGATAAAAGAAACTTATGTTGTCTCCAGCTTATTCTGCTTTCCACTGTGAGCCCTTGTGTCCTGTTCCTATTCAGAAAGTCCCTCAGAACCAAAACCATGTTGTCCTGACAAGGACTGTGTTTTCATCGTAGGAAATTCCCAGAGAAATTAGGTGGGAATTACAGTTGTGTCTATAGGAGCTGAATTAAAAATCAGTCTCTTGGTGTTCAAATCCAAGACCAACGTGAATCTTGAAAGAGAAAGGGAATTTTCACTGCCAGGACTATATCACCATGTTATTGTCTCCTAACCCCCAAAGAAGGAAGCACTGCTGACTTAGCATAAGGTAAAGGAAGGCAGAAATTCCATGTACACAAGAGTGGATCCAGCCACCAAAGGGAAAATGCCCACACAGTACTCCTGGTGCTGATGCAGGAGAATAAAAAGGTTAAAGGTAAAAATAAAGATCAGACTCTATGATCTTGGAGGTCATTTCCAATTTAAATAATTCTGTGATTCTGTAATAAAACAGAACAAAAATCAGGGGGATGACATTAACAAGTGACAGCCAAGAGACTTAAACAGAGGCCAGAAAAATAAATGGTGGGTGGGTTGAGTGAGGGAATATTCAAATGAGGAGCTGATTCATGTGTATGAACATTCTCAAAAGGGAGAAATTTAAACTATTTACCTACATTAATATCTAAACATGTAAGGAAAGCCACAATACCCACAGGGGAGGCACCACCACTAAAAAGAGGATGCTGCTGATGGAGTTGACTCACTGTAGATAAAGGTGTGTTATTCCCAGCATCACAGGCTGCAAATTTGGAGCACAATGTCTTCTTTGACCACTAGATGCCACTGAACAGCTTTAATTACAGCGCTGCACAGTGAAGTTGCAAAAGTCACGATCTTCCACGGGAATAATGGAGTATTCCTTTCGATCCAGCTGCAGCCACATAGGCAGCATTTCATGCAAGGATTTCTGTCATCAAAGAGAGATGATTCCCACAGAATTTAGAGGTTGCAAAACCAGGGCATACCTGCTTCATCAGTGGTGATGGTGAGCTCGTTGCTGGCCTCGCTCTTGCCGATGCGGTTCTTGGCGTACATGCGGATGTTGTAGGTGGAGGACGGGTGCAGGTCGATGATGGTGGCTTGGTTTAGCTGAGGGGAAACGTCTCTGGTTCTCTGGACAGAATCCCAAGAGTCTGTTTGATAACAAATATCAGTAGAAACAGACAAATAGATGGTGGCGTTAATGTGGGTAATACAAGCAGGAAGTTAAACTGTTTCATGCCATCGCTGTGTTAATTCAGAAAACACGTTTTGTTCCAAGCAAAACTGGTGATGCTTCCCTTTCCTTGACAGCACTCCTGACTGCTCCAAGAATGCTGCTGAGAACAACAGGATCTTAGCTCTGGGATCATCATCAAATCCACAGAAATAGCTATTCCTTGAGGAGGTGGTGAGACCAGCAAAGATTCGCCGGTTTTGTGAGTGTGATTTTTTATCATCAGGACATTGGAACAACTGCACAAAAATGGGAGTTGCTGCTCCAAAGGGATCCTCACTGTGGTGAAAGTTGGTTGTACTCAAAACAAAGGGAGGGAAGAGAGTTAATAAACACGAATGGGCCAGGGGAGACCTTATTGCTCTCCACAGCTCCCTGACAGGAGGGTTCAGTCAGGTGGGGACTGGCTTGTTTTCCTGGGCAACAAGGGACAGGATGAGAGGACACAGCCTCAACCTGTGCCAGGGGAAGGTCAGGTTGGATATCAGCAGGAATTTCTTCATGGAAAGTGTGGTTAAGCATTGGAAGGGGCTGCCCAAAGAGGTGGTGGAGTCCCCATCCCTGGAGGTGTCCAAGTAAGGCCTGGATGTGACACTCAGTGCTCTGGGCTGGCTGACAAGGTGGGCATCGGGCACAGCTGGGACCTGATGCTCTTGGAGGCCTTTTCCAACCTCAGGGATTCTGTAATTTTGTGAAAGTTATCCCAGAAGAAGGAAAAATTAATCCCAGAGAAAGCTCCTGCCCTGGAGCAAGCCCAAGGCTGGAGGTGCCAACAAGAGGCTCCAGGCACAGCTGCTGAGCACTGAGCCCTGGGGGGCTGCCCAGAAGCACCAGCACAGCCCCAGTGCTGCGGTGCTGCTGCAGTGCTGCGTGTACACTGATCTGGGGGCTTTGGCTGCACAGCCCCGTGCAGCTGCTGCCACAGGGATGCGTCAGGAACAGCACAGAGCTGCCGCTGCTGCCTCAGCTGGGGATGCACTGGGGGAACCCACCCTGCCTTGCACAAGGCTGCTCAGGGCAGGCAGCGCTGCTGAGGAGCACAGCCAGCCCGGCTCCAGGGACAGAACTCTGAGAGGCTTTTCAGAAATAATTCTTCCCTGTGAGGGAAGGGAGGCTTTGGCACAGGTTGCCCTGAGAAGCTGTGGCAGCCCCATCTCAGAAAGTGTCCCAGGCTAGGTTGGACACTGGGGCTTGGAGCAACCTGGGACAGTGGAAGGTGTCTCTGCTCACGTGTCATGATCCGATGAGTGAGACATGCCTCTGCCTTGATTAAGAGGCAAATGAGGCCATGGGATGGCAACAGATGGATTTTTATTCAACAACACACATTTGATTGCACAAGAAATGTGAGGAGGAAGAGAAGACAGAAAGACAGAAAGACAGACAGAAAGAGAGGAAACATCTGTCAGAGAAAAGCAGACACAGAGCAGGAGATGATCAGCTGGAACTACATGAGCTTTAAGGTCCGTGCCAACCCCAACCAATCTGTGAGAATGCAGAAGTGCAGAAGTTGTACAGATTCCAGAAGTGACTCCACAGCTGCTTTCTGCTGAGCAGGCCCTGGGTAAGAACAGGGCAGTAGAGTGTGCAAGGCTTTAGCCACAGGGTCACCTGTAAGTTCCTTCTAGTGAATGTTTTGTGTGCAGAATAGAAGTGAAAATGGTGAGAAGAGCCTTTGCTGCACCTTGACAGCCACAGCAAGCCTGGGAAGGAGCAGCCGCTGCTCCTCGGCCACGCCAAACCCGCGCTGCCTTTCTAAGGGCAGCCCGGCTCCCTGGGCATGGGCAGCGGCAGAGCGGGGCTCTGTTCCCTTCGCTGGCCCGGCTGCACAGCCCTGCTGCAAAGGCCTGCCCAGCACAGCTCTCTCTCCGCCGCCCTCCACGGGCGCCTTTGCTTTGCACAGAGAGAGCAGCGCCAGCCCTGCCCTGCCCGCCCAGCCGGGAACTCTCCCGCTGCCGCTGCGGGCTCAGCACTCACTGCTCACACGGCACTCACTGCCACTGAGGGGGAAAATGCTGCAGGACCTCTGCGAGACACGAAATGGAACCTGGACACTCTTTTCTGATATCTTATAAACTTTATTAAGAAATACACAAATTGTTCACCAATTGGAACTGTTCTGTCTTTCTTTGGTTATTTTCTGGGAAATCATAATGTATCATAATTACTACATATTGTATATTCATTTTTTATATCATAGATTATAATATAAATATACAATATGTAATAATAAATTTGATAGTTTTACTTACTCATTAAATTTTATCTTCATTTTTGCATTCCTAAATTATTCTTCTTCTCCTTGTTCTAACCACCCTTCGTCTTTGTTATTCTAACTACTCTTCTTCTCTGTTTCTTCTATGTGTTTATAAATTCCTATTCTTATTCCAATTATTTTTCTTCTATGTATTTTTAAATTCTGATACCTATTACTCTTCTTCTTCTACTTTTAAATTCTTATTACTGTTCTTCTTATATGTATTTTTAAATTCTGATACCTATTACTCTTCTTCTTCTACTTTTAAATTCTTATTACTGTTCTTCTTATATGTATTTTTAAATTCTGATACCTATTACTCTTCTTCTTCTACTTTTAAATTCTTATTACTGTTCTTCTTATATGTATTTTTAAATTATTCTTCATCTCCTCCATCTTCTTAGTCCTCATCTTTGTCATCTTCATCCTCTTCATATTCTTTGTTGTCTTTGTCTTTGTCTTCTTCATCATCTTTGTCTTCTTCATCATCTATCATCTTTGACTTCTTCTTCTTTGTCTTTGTCATCTTTGTCTTCTTCGTCATCATCTTTGTCTTCATTTGCTTTGTCATCTTCATCTTCTTCTTTGTCTTCTTCTTCTTCATTGTCTTTGTCTTCTCTGCTGATTTCTTGGAGTGGTTTACAGTGATAGTCTGTTCCAGGAGCTTCTGCTTTATGCCCAAGAAATGGCTGCTGTCTCTTCCAGGCCTGGGGCTGGGTGTGTGCAGGACCAGGGAAGGGAGGAGCTTTGGGCTTTTTGGATGGGCATTTTCCAGTCCTCACTGCCCAGGTGTTCCATGCTGCTGTGCAGTTTGGTTTTGCTGGGCTTGCTTGGCTTTGTTTGCCCATCAAAAAGCTTTTCCCTTCCCTGGATTGGAGGAGCTGCAGCAGCAATCTTTCAGCTCCTCGAGGTGAACTGAACAGCTGCTGCTGCTGTGACACCAGAGGAGAGGGAGGGGTGGGAGTGGGGCCATCCCGTTCCAGCCCCGAGTCCCAAGGAGCCGAGCCGGGCAGAGGAAGCAGAGCAAGAGACTCCAGCCGAGCTGCTTCAGGACACTCTTCCCCCTGAGACACTGCTTGGGAAATGTTCATTTCTCCATGGGACACTTCTGCCTCTTCCTTATTTTCCCACTGGGAAAGCTCTGGCTTGATGTTGTCTTCCCTCTTATTGTCCTCCCCAGCCAAGGTCCCCTCCTCACTCTCTTGCACGGCCTGCACTGATGCTGATGCTGCCCCCTCCTGCTGCTGCTCCCTCAGGGCCTGAGCACCCACCTGGGCAGGGGAGGGGCTGAGGGTGCTGGGTGGGGCAGGCTCTGAGCTCTCTTCCCTTTTGGGTGTGACTACTGATTCTACTTTTACAGCCAATGTCTGTTGAAGGGCATAGGTATCTTTCAGATGCTGTTTCAGTGCCCGGATCTGCTGTAGCACTTGACTCAGGATCTCCCCAGTGATGTTCTTGTCCACGGGACTCTGTGGGACAGAAGAGGTGCTGGGCAGGGCATGGGCTCCCTCTGCTGCCACCTCAGTGACCATGGGGCTGGGAGAGCTGGGCTGAGTTTTTTCTACAGCCATTTGTTGTTGAAGGGGATATTCTTCCAGAGTCTCCCTCACAAGAAGAATGTCCATCAATCCCAGGATCAGGAACTCCTTGGTGATGTTCTGATGCTGGCTTAGTGAAGACCAGCTGCAGGATGGGGTATTGGAGGGGAAACTTGGTGAGCTCTGTGTCTCTGGTGATGGCAGCTGCTCACTGGAGAGAGAGGGAGATGCTGCCTTTACCTCCTCTGGAGTGAGAGGGTAAGGCAGCTCTTCCTCCTCACCAGCTCTGGCCAAGGGAGCAGCTGCTGGCTCAGCCTCCATGGAAATGCTGGGGGCAGGGCAGATGCTGGGCAGGGCAGGGTCTGTCTCTGGTGCCATCTCCACACCACAGGGCTGGGAGAGCTGGGCTATGTTTCTTCTACAGTAATTTTTAATTGTTGGTGGTCATACTCTTCCTCCAGCTTCGCCAGAGGATGTACAACATTACCAGGATCAGCATCAGAATCTCCTTGTTGATGTTTGCGTCCTGGCATGGTGAAGCCTGGCTGATGGACGAGGGGTCAGAGGGGACATTGGGTGAGCTCTGTGTCCCTGGGGATGGCAGCTCCTCACTGGAGAGAGAAGAGCCTGCTGCCTTTACCTCCTCCAGACCAAGAGGCTCAGGCACCTCTTCCTCCTCATCAGCTCTGGCCAGGGAAGCAGCTGCCAGCTCAGCCTGTGTGAGACTGCCTGGGGCAGGAGAGGGGCTGGGCAGGGAAGGCTCTGCCTCTGCTGCCTCCTCCATTCCCAAAGGGCTGGGAGAGCTGGGCTGTGTTTCTTCTACAGGCATCCATTTTTGGAGGTCATCCTCTTCCTCCAGCTTCTGCCTAGATCTGTACAAATCAACCAGTCCCAGGATCATGAACAGGAACTCCTCGATAATGTTTGCATCCTGGCATGGTGAAGCCTGGCTGCTGGTCAGGGTGTCAGAGGGGACACTGGGTGAGCTCTGTGTCCCTGGGGATGGCAGCTCCTCACTGGAGAGAGAAGAGCCTGCTGCTTT
>VWYP01018051.1:2685-16818 GCA_013400435.1 Pycnonotus jocosus | reverse complement strand
GAGAAGGGTATGGAAAGTTCTAGCTTAANACTGAGCCAATTACAGTGAGAAGGGTATGGAAAGTTCTAGCTTAACTTCCTTACGTGTTCCAAGGTAAGCTGAAATTCTTTCTCTTATATAGAAACCCCTGCTTGGCTGTGGGAGTGCATTACTGCACCACATCACCTTAGCCTCCTTCCCAGCCCTGTTTAGCTCTCCATGCTAATTTACATGCTCGTTTTCCCCTTTACAATGCTGCAGCATCCTCTCAGCTGCAGTTCAGGTAGATCCAGTCCATCCTGGGTGGCTCCTGCTCTCCAGTCCCTCTCCAGCACTCCTGGCTAGCACAGAGCTGGGGTAACACGGGCCAAGGGGCACCTGCTGCCCATCACAGGGACTTTGGGATGTCAGATGCTTGGAGGGGTTGGTTGTATGATGCATTTCTGTGTGAAGGCAGAATGTTATTAGCCTCACAAAGGTGCATCACACTCTGAGGGTTGCCCACATCCTCAGAAATGCCCTATAAAAATAGTGATGTGGCATGATCAGACATGTTTGAAAAGCAAAAGGTTTTAAAAAAGACAAAAATAACAAATTATACAAAACAAAAGACTAATGAGCCGTGTATGGTCCAGAGAGGATCCATAGACTTGCTATCACCCCGAAAATGCATTGAGAGACTCTGTGCCCTCCCTCAAGTATTCAACCATCAAAGAGGGATTTTTTTTGGCATGCTGCCCAATAGAAAATTGCTGCAGTTCTGGAGGTACAGCTCAAAGAAAGATCCAACAGGTGCCTTTGTCTTGGCACTGGGCCAATTATGGTGAGAAGAGCATTGAAGATTCTGGTAATTTGCTTTATAAGTGAAACAAAGAATGAAACTCAAATCCTTTCCTAATGAGGGAACACCTGCTAAGGCGTGAGAGTGCATTGCTGCAGTTGTATCTGGGCCAGACCCTTGCAAAGAACTTGGAACTTTGGAGGAACAGATCTGGGCAAAGGGACAATGTTTTCTGTAGAGGAGAGGAGGGATGCAGCAGTTCTGAGTGTGGAGGATCCCATGAGATATTTGTGCACCATTTTAAATGTATGTAGACAGTCCTAACCCTGCAGTACTGAAACTCCCAGTTTAAACTCTGGTGAAACCCTGATGGGTTAATTATTTTGATGGACACACTGCACAATTTTGCTTCCAGCTCACTCAGTATCATCATATTTGCATATCAAAACAGAGGCACATTTTTGACCTTGGCAGCAATGTGTCAGTAATAATTTACACAACTGGATAATCTCTACCTTCCTCACATAAATTTGTAGGAAATACTTTAATAAATTATTCTGTTGTGAGTGATAATTTCACCTAGTAAAATAATTAAATAATTTAACAAAATGAACCCTACTACTGTACTTTAAAAGTCTTAAAGGATCAGTCAAAATATTGTTCTGTTTCCTGTATTGTTGCTTCTAATGATTACTCTTTTAAATTTGCAGGTCAGTATATTTCAGGCTTTTTGAGTGTTTCCAAAAGGTGTATGGAAGATATTATGTTTGAATAATATGAGGAAAGAATACGCTAATATTTTCATATAGGTGTATTGATTGTGAAATTAGCCTTTTAATTTACAGCATCTCCTATTGTTTCAAGAGAATGTGACTGAAAAAAACCAAAATTGAAGTTTTTACCAAGTTCGCAGAGTTAACTAAATATTTTATGAGGGTTTTTTTTGTTTCTTTTTGTTTTGTTTTGGTTTAGGATTTTTTGGGTTTTTTGTCCATTTTGCAAGTAGTTTTCATTTTTGTATGCTTCTAGTTTTGTCATACTGGCACACAAAAAAATTTAAAAAGCAAACCAAACCCAAGCAACTCATATTGAGAGTGAAATGCTAGATCAAGGATCTGATATATTGCTATGTCAACAAATGCTGCCTTCATGCAGCCCATGAAGTACCAATGCATAATCTTTTACACCTTATGTTTTACAAATCTAAGATTCTTGTTAAAGGAATTATAAAATGTGTAGTCAGTCATCAATTCCTGCTGATACCTGGAGTCCCTCTCCAAGGTAATATATCTGAGATTAAATTTTGATTCATGGTGTTTCTGGGGTTAATATGACTCTTCACCTAATTGGGAATTTTCTTAATAAGAAATAGCATCTTGCACAGATGTTTGGATGAAAGATCAATCATGAACAAACAGTGGTTTATGTTTGATTAATTTTTCCATGTATCTTTTAAATAATAGCAATGCTCCAAGCAAAAAACTAATAACAGAAATTGGCATTTAATTACTTTATTCCATTAAACAGAAACATGGGGGCTGTTACAGGGTCAAGGATATTTAGGGTATATTGCTTTACCACAGGAAGGACTGGAATATTATAGATTTATTTTCAACCCTGCAGTTTTTCTTTCATCTCTGAATTACACATCATTACTTCCTCAATGTAATACCTAGTTCTTACCCTGTCAACACCTTCCATTAGTCTCTAACAACCCATTTCCTCTCCAGCTTCATATTAGAAGTGTCCACAAGACAGCTGCAGTCCTACATAACACACAGAGGTCAAGAGAAGACAAACATCCCAGATCATGAATGTGCTGTGTCTAAATTTCACTCTCTTAATTTTGATTCTGCACTCTGTGAGCACAGAAAGTTTTTTAATTAGCTAAAGGAAGATATTAAACTGTGGAGACAAGAGAAGAGTAAAAGGAGGGACATACATTTTGCTTTAGCCTCTTTACCTGCTCGTTGGAAAGAAGTGAGTGAGCTGGGGCTGTTGTTAGTGAAAGTTAGTGGGACCAACACTCATGTCCCATTTAAATCTGTCATAATTTCCTTCCCACTCTATTTCAGGCCTGCAATATCAATATTATGTTGCTAATGCCTGTGGTCTGAATTGTCTCTCTAGAAAGAACCTTTCCCACAAGGCAATTTGAAGCAGGAGCTTAAACAATCTGGAATTATTCACCTGAGAAGACTATTTCCCTATTGCTGCATAGAGACCTAGTGAGACTAGCTGGGAAATTTGGGAGGCTCTATTAATGCTGAAGTTGTGTTGTTTCAAGTCCCCACCACTACTTCACCCAAGACAAAATATTTTACCTTGTCCATACTAGCAAGACCAGGTATTTTTTCTGGTACTGTTTTGAGACTCCAGAAAATGCCAGCCTTGCCTCCATTCAGGCATCTGCATCCTGATGGATTCCCTGAGGGAAACAGTGAGAAAGAAATAAACAAGATTAAAGCAATGTCAATGGAAATCTATATTCTACTGCAGAAGTAATATATTGATAACAGCATATTTGAGTTGGTCCTACTCATGAGACTTGGCTCTGAGGTGGATAGGTAATGGAAAACAGCAGGAGAGATGCTCTCCAAGAATGACAAAGATTTCTGATCGTGTATGGCCACAGTCATCACCATGTTAATATTTTTCTTCCTGGATAAAAATTCGGAAGGTATATTAAGGACACGGTACCAGAATGTGAAGCACAAAATTTTGTCCACAGGTGGGTGTGTGGGCTCAGACACTCAATTTTTCCTCCATGTATAATAATGCAATTTCTGATCATCAAAAGACTACTGCATCTGCATCCATTATTTGTAAGAAAACAATGTAGAGGGTTGGTTTAGTCTTCTTAGGTCAGTGAATTTAATTTCCGTAAACTATCTGATGAAGAAACTTTGGGCTATTTAACTGTATTTAAGTACTGCATACTGCAGCTAACACGAAATATTGAATGTAGAGCAAATCTAGTCTGTCTTTATAGAATAAATGACAGATCTAATGCTGCAAAAGCAATACCTTGTACAATACCTGTTATACTGTCTAACACCTGAAATATGATTTTATTGCTTGACGTTTTACAGGATAAAAAGTTTTCTGATCTCTAGTTGAAATGGTAAATCAGCTTGAGATTGGAATGGAAGGAAATTTCTTGAGTATCTTAATGATCAGAGAGAACTAGAATGGCAAAAGATGCTTTAGCTGCAGAAACTTTCAACCTGGAATTCTTCTGATGACCTTCTCAGAACTACTGTAACTTTTAAAGGAAACAGAATTTGCTGATAATAAGAAAATCAGATTTAAAACCTTATGTTCTTGCTGCTGGTTTCCTTTACATAAAAGAATTCCATTAAATTGAAGCTTGTGTATGAGAAATTCCATAAAAGTAATTTACTGTCTATAACTGGAGAAGAAACCATTTAAAGAAGAATTAAATTTTGTAAACCTTCCTCTATAATTATTCAATGAAGTCTTTAATTCAAGCAGATTAATGCACTGCACTATAGTATGGCATATTATTCAGCATTTCTGAAGACAGGGACATTAAAAATAAATTTCAGGATTATGTACATGGAGTGTTGTAGTTTGTGTAAATGTTGGATGGGGTGGTTGGGCCAAGAATAGCTTGTTCTGCATCTTTGCCTAGGTGTAAATAGAAAATTACTGTTGTAATTAAAATTGAAATTTATTTTATTGCTATAAGAGCTTTTAGTGCTGACAGTAAAATTTACACATTCTTACATGTAATTACAGTTCCAAATACTTCAATGTGAGTTTTTTGCAGCTCAGTAAATCATTCAAATCAATATTTCTCTGAGATACCTTCATTAGTTTTTAGAACTGTTGCTTCTATATTTCCACAGCTAGCAATTCATTAAATATCTTGCTGTGAATTGAAGTGAATGGCTTTTGTTTCCTCCTTTTCAATGGAATGTTTTAATAAAAACCACATTGATTTCTTCCCAGTGAATTCGTTTTGGGGCATTGCATCCCTGTTATTTTGGAAAGTGTCAGTGAGACAGATTTTGTGTGTGATATTGTTTAATTTCAAAAGAACCTGGCTTGAATCGGATTACTGTTGCAGTTGTAGACTTGTTGCAAATATATTTAAAGTGTATCACAGCAAAATTCTACAAAACAAGTTATCCTCCCATTTGTGCCATCCACTGTTTCCATGAACCACATTTTCAAAAATATGGTTTTCCCCATTTGCTGCCTATAAGTATTAAAAATAGGTTGTGTATCTTCCCTTTAAACCCAGTGTTTCAGGAAAACAACAACAAATAGCAGGCAAGTCAAAGAGATCCTTCTGCTTTGCTTTAATTTACTGATTTTTGTGAAGTGTAGATTTCAGAGTCCAGTTAAAGCAATCTTTAGGAAACTGTTATACTTGCTGAGCTTTGCCTCAAACCCAAAAATGCTAAAGCAATCAAAAAGTAAGTTTTCAGCAAGATATATAGAAAAAAAAGGCTTTGTGGCTAGTGAAGAATGGAATTAATGTGTCCATGGTGTTAGGTCCTGGAGGATGTCTAGAGTCTCTTATTATTCTAACAAATGAGGGCTTTTCTACAGAGGGGCACAAATAGGAACTCCCTCCTCTATCTTGCTGTAGGTAATGTCTGATACCCTTTTGGCCTTTATCTCTTTTCAGTTTGCCAGGCATTGCCCTGGGTGTTGGAACAGTATTAGGGAAGAAAGAACTTGTGTGCAGAGTGCAACCTCATAACCTCCTTTTCCCACACCTAAACTTTGTTATTTACTTTGTATTTATTGTTCTTTAACAAAATATCTTAACAAAAATCATTAAAGAGAATACTCATAGGCAGGGAAGTTAAATGCCCATTTCTACAGGACTCAAGTATAGTTTACTCTAATTATTCTTTTAAGAATCTGGACCAGTCTTGAGCAATATGTGGCCTCCATGGCACATGTTCTTTCATTTATGGACTACATTCTTCAGTAAAAACTTGAGCAGTTCTGAACTTATCTGTCAGTTGCTTTCTCAAGCCGTTCTGCAGATTGTTTCTACAAAGCCAGCAAGAAAAGTGGCAGGAAAACTGAATAATAGCAACTGAATAACTGAAAAACTAAAAACCTGCTTTTTGTAACAATCAGTGGAGAAAGGTGGAAGAGAGAGCTCTACTTTGGTAGGTGGAGATAGAGGGTGTAAATACATTTATTTGAAACTCACTGCTTATAAAATAAAGTGCCCGACAGTCTATCCAGAAATTTGATTGGGCATCTGTGATTTAGAAAATTTCCATAAACTCTGTAAGCACGTGCAGGAACACAGAGATGTTCCCATATGCTCTCACACTTGAAGTACTATGCAGTATATGTTAGAACTTTAGGATTTTATTTTCTCATTTCCACCTATAGAGCTACCATTGGCATAATTTTTCTCTGCTTTTAATATCCTATGTGGATACAGAGACCAGACTAAAGCCTGCTTAAATTCTATTGAAGTCAGTGAAATTAAAGCAGATAGCAATTTTATTTATTGCTTTCAGTAATTCAACTCAAATCCCATGCATGGAATAATTAATACAGTGTACAGTTAAATAGTTTTATATATATGGTTAAATATTTAAATTTTTTTCTCTTGCTTATGGTGTAGTATAAAAAATAACTAATACACTAACTTATTCCTACTTATTTTTATTCAGCAAACACAGAATATGATGAGAAAATGTCCACTAAATGCTCTGAAAAGAAAATGCATTCAGAATAAGTTATGTTAGCAGTATTTGTTCTGATCAGACCACCGTAAATCCAGCTTTTAAAAAAATATATCTATCACTCTTCCTATTGAAAGTGTGAATTATGCCAAAAATAAAGGTAGCAGTTAATATGAATAAAAGCTTCTACAAGCAATGAAGAACTTTGCAGTGACCATATAATAGTCTGAAAGCAAATCATGTATAGGGATAGATTTAATTTACTAGGGTGTGTAATGACACCAGATAAAAACTGAAAATGAATACATCTGAACCTGGATTCTGTGGCTGATTTGCATAGAAGTTGATTTTATCATCTGCTTACTATGTCTAATAATACAGCAGAAGTTTATGGTGTCTTAATTGGTTTAGGTTATTGGTTCTTAAGTATACACTGTGTAATTTTTCCTTGATATGAAAACCCACAGTTGACTGGAATATAATTTGTACTTCATCTTCCATTTCAGTGACTCTGTTAATTCCATTCTATCATTCCTATCAATGACTAAATGACATTAAATGAGCATTCAAAGTAATTTGCCTTGAATTCTTTGCTTTGTGACTTACATCCAATTTTTGTGTTGATTGGCAGCATGGGAGAAACAACTGTTGTTGGAAACTGTTCTCTTTACTTCTGAATTACTTCAATGAAGAACAGATATGTTAATCAATTTTATTCTTGTTTCCTTCTCTCTTGTCCTATTTTTAGCCCATTCTTGTTTTACTTAGAAATTCTGACTTCCTCAGCTTTCCAGAAAAACTGCAGTTTTACAGGCTGGAAAGACAAAATTCATTAGTGCCATATCAGACAGTGGACTACCCCTCACAAAATACCATGCAGCATCCCTTGGTGGTTTGAACTAACTTTTTTCCCTCCAATTGTGTGTTTGGTCTCTAATGGAAGTTTTATATTTGGAAATCCAGCAAATGGATTCATGAATATAGGAGACTGATAAGGTTTCTTATGTAAGGGCATTCAACCCACAAACAGCTCTCTGAATGATCAAGTTTACATATTAAGAGAGAAGAGTGAGATTTAAGGAACAGTTATTGGATATGTTTGTAGCAGGACTTTAATAACTGGGAATTCATATTTCATGGGATCAGATACTGGAATCAATATGAACACTCTCTGTTTTCTCTATTAAAAAATGAGAGGAGGGAAAAAAGAATTTGCAGGCAGAATCAATTTGAAAACATGAAGGTAATTTAAATGTGAAAACCTACTAAAACACTGTGAGATACACCCATTGTTTGTGTTTAACCTGATCCATATTTGGAGATCTCACTAGTTTATTTGAGGTCAATGCAAATTTTTCCATCTAATGACGATCAGTATTTGAAATGAAAAGTGATAGCTCTGTTTCAGTGTATCATTAGTACTGCAAAAATGCAGTGGAACTTTTAAAATATACATTAAAAATCAGAATTATTATATGCTAAATGTTATAGTTATAGCAGATGTAAATATTTGAATATATGGAAAAGAAATCCTTTCAGTGCTTAATTACACTGTGCAGTGATAAGTCTTGAAGTCTTGAACAATGGTAGTTTGGTCTTAGAAGTCACAAAAAGGAAGTGATCTCGTCTGATTATATTAAAATAATCTCAGATAATTTTGAAATTAATAGGTTGATCTAAAAGCTGCAGAATTATGAGTAAATGCCTGATATTTTAAGGGTCTCATTAAAATTAATCTAGATTCTTGCCTGGCAATGCTAATAAGGCAATGGAAATGTGAAAGTGGGGATATTTATTCTGCTCTCAGCTGATTGGGGCAGAATTCACACGCCAGTGTTCTCACCAATTAGGCTTCTAGTGGGACAATAAATGAAAGACTACACTTCTAGCACATTACAGTCCTGCAATACAATCAAATAGTGTTGAAATGTTATAACACTCTCCTAACAATGGGCAAACGCCCCTGAAATTGCTCCTGTGTAATAACAAGCTGTAAGATATACAGCTAATGAGAACTGGATGTGGAGAATAATTTAAGATGAAAGTTCTGCCCCTGTAGCCCAGACATGTCAGATTTTTTTTCTGCTCATAGATTGTGTATTTGTAATATGCTGCCTTGATTAATGTTGGTTTAAAGCTTCTGTGTCTATGGAATACACGTGGGTGGGCTTCTGTGCAAGCCAGGTACAGCCTTAACAAACACATCTGTGCTGACAGATGTTGAAGGGAGAGTAAGACAAACCCAGTCCTGAGGCATTTTAATAAACTGAATTTAATGGGAATTGATAGTTATTAGTATCACTTTAGGACTTTAAATCAATGTTTTGCACCAAACTGATTTTTGGATTAAAAGACTTCTTCTACTTTGAACTCAGTGGTGTTCCACAGCATACTGAAAACCTTCCCCTGTTTTGCTCAAGAAAAAGGAAGAAAAATATGACACCTGATTAAAAAAAAATCCTGTTTGATCTAAGTAGATGAGTTATGATATACTGTCTTATTACTTGAGGTTTTGTGAGTTTTAACTGGTGAGCAGATCAAAGAGATACCTGTTAAATAGGAACCTGTAAAGGAGATACATAGTGACTATTTTGTGTATTTGGTGCTGCAAATGCAAATGAGTGATTTTGCAGTCAGGGAGAATTACATACCTGAATTTACTAATTGATTAGTTTTTAGAAAATGCTTGGAAATGAAAAAAAGGGTAAAGTATAAATTATACTTTTAAAGCTGTGTCCTTGGAACAATAGTTGCTGCTTATCACAATTTTTAGTCTGTTATGCTGTGCAAATATATGTATAGGTTAAATTTTTTAAATTTATTTTTATGTATTGATGGGACTCTAATTTCAATGTCAAACACTAACATTTGTTTTATATTTTGTCTTGTGATTGTCTGATTTTTAATATTCCAGTGTGACTGGGAAGATATTGATGCTGCAAGTAAGTTGCTGCTGGAGTAATAAAAGATTTATCAGACCATGTAGTCTGATAATCATCAAGAATAAAAGTTTGATTTAAAAAATTGGATTGCAAAACACAGAAATCTTGGTCCAGATATGATCACTCCTATACCTCCTCTCTTACCACCTTATAAATCACATGCATTTTTCAATAATTGCTGTGCTCTGTGTTATTTGACTAGAACTTATGTTAAAAACAAGGCAATCTTTCATTAAGTACCATGTCTTTAAGTGTTATGAGACAGTGAGTTTAACTATTGCTTGACTTACTTCATACAGTGGTGAGTGGAAACTGTGCTTGCATTTCCAGATATAAAATTTACAAATACATTACATGTTAGCATAGTAGATACTATTGTACTAATATTTTCTCTTTCAATGGTGGAAAGCAAGCCAAAATCCACTCATGAATATCCATAAGTCCTTCCCTATTTTCTGGATGACAGAACTGTTTTTCAGTGCAGAAACAGATCAATATAGAGCATGCTACTTAAGACTGAGCTTCCTTCAATTTTCACTGAATGTGAAAATTCCACTGAATGTAGTGGCATATTATTAAATAGTAAATGTTTTGATGAAGGAGAAAAAAAAATATTTTTGAAAAGTAATGACAGTTTCATAGAAAGTATACAGAATTAATTCTAACATGGATTAAGAAATGTTAGCTTTCATCCTTTCCATTTAGGAGCTCAGTGGAGAGCTGTTTTCCACCTACATTTAGGGCCCTGATAGTCTGTCAGAGAGGAGCACAGAAATATGCAGCATCATCTGTCCAATTGCAGAACCCAGACAGCTGGGAGCTGCAGCTCTACACAGCCCTACAGGATCTGCAGCCACTCCCAATATAATTTCACTGAACTTCACCCTTGGATAGAACAGAAGATTAAAAGCACAGTGCTAATAAATATGTGAGACAATATACACTGGCTGAGGTTAAAGTTTGCTTTTTACTACAAGGCTAAGTAGTTCTTCTCAGAGGCTTTTAGAAAACATGACAGTATCTGGTGCAAACTGAAAGACACTAACAGTTGTTCACCACAGCTACAGATGTTTCTGCCATGTCTCTCAAATGCTTTCCTCTGTGGCCTATTAATTCACTTGGTTATACATTAGTCAAGGCTAAGTTGTATGGGGCTCTGGGTGACCTCATCTAGTGAAAAGTGTGTCTGTCAAAGGCAGGGGGATTGGATGATCTTTGATGTCCCTTCCACCCCAAGTCATCTTGTGATTCTATGAATCTAATGAAGGTGAATGCTAGCTCCTGACTTGCAGTTCTAATTTGCTATGCTTTCACTAAAAAACACACTGCAGACAAAACCCTAACATGGGAGTCATCTTCTGTGAAAGTGCACATATCCATAAGCAGTTAACTTCCAAAACATGAGAGTCATTCCCATTCTGTGTACTGGAAATAGTCCCTGACAAAATTCCCCCAGGTAGGAGTTTCTGGGAGAGACGAGACAATGGCAAGGGAGCATTTTCCCAAGTTAACAGCAGAGATAATTGAGGTTACACTGCTTAGGAACATTTGGACCCTAGAAGGAAGAGGGATCCAAGAAAACCGGTTGTTGTTCAAGGACAGCTTACTACATCCTCAGGGACAGTTCATCCTGACAAGCAGGAAGTCAGGCAAAATTGGACTAACCAAGAGATCCCAGCAAATCTGAAACAACCAAAAAAGGAAGTATGCAAAAGGTGGATCCCAGGGAGGATGTAGAGACATTGCCTGAGCATGCACAGATGTGGTTAGGAAAGTCAAAGCCTAGTTGGAATGGAACCTGGGGCATGTCAAGACATCAGGAAGAACTTTCTCAAGTCCATAAGCAGAAAAAGGAAGACAGAGGAAATGTGTCCCCATTGGGGAAGAAGAGGCCCAGTGGGTCAGGACACACAGAAAAAGTGCTGAGTGCCTTTTTCACTTTAGTCTTTACTATAAGAACAACCTTCAGGAATCCCAGGCTATAGAGACCAGGGTGGAATGTCTGGAGGAAGCTAAAACTACCACTGATGGAAGATAATCAGATAAGATAATACTTAAGCAAGGTAATAGAGAAGTCCATGTGCCATGAGAGCTGGGGGAGCTGGCAGACATCACTGTGAAGCTATTTTTAATTATCTTCAAATGATCTGGTGGCTGGGAGGCAATTCTAAGGGCCAGAGGGGAAAAAAAAGACACTTTTTTCTTCAAGAAAGGCAACAAAAAGAACACAGGCTGATCATCTGATCCTGTAGACCATTTTCAGAGACATGAAGAACAAGAAGGTGATTTGGAGTAGTCAGCATGGATTCAAAAAGGGAAAGCCATGCTTAATGAACCCAGCCACTCTCTAAAGTAAAGTGACTAGCTGGGTGGATGAGGAAAGAGCAGTGGATGTTATCTCCTTGTCAGAGGGTCATGCTGCCAGCCAGAGGGATCTTGGCAGGCTGGAAAAGCCAGCTGGCAGGAATCTTTTACAGTTCAACTGAGAAAAGTTCAAAGTTATGCTGGAGAGGAACAACCCAATGCACTAGTGAGTGCTGGAGACCACCCACTGATGCTCTGCAGAAAAGGAGTCAGGGGGGTCCCGGTGGACACAGAGATGAACATAACCCGCAAAGTACTCTTATTAGATACAAGAAATAAAAGCTGTTGGCAAGTCTTCTTATTTAAAAACTCTTACTCTGAAATATGAAAAGCTGTTTTCCAAAATCCTGAATTTCAAAGAAAACTCAAGAGGTTTTGTTTCCTATTTTGAGACCCTATGTTTTCTCTTTTCTCTATTTCACTTAGTTTCCAAGCTGTTTCTATTTTTGTCTCTTTAGTATTGTTATAAATGAGGTATTTCAGCTACTTTATTTTCTCAATAAAGTGTTCATCAGTCTAAATATTACTGATATGCACAAAACCTGTTAGTCTTACAAGCATTTAATAAAAATCATTACAGATCTTGATTTTTGCGGTACTTTCAACTGTCATTTTTATAAAGAAAAACCATCTACCATACCCCTCATGACTCTCAGTGATTTTGCAGTCATATAACTAAAGCTCCAAGGTCTACCAAGATAGATTAGTGAGCTATGGGTCATTAGCAAAATGTGAATTAATGCAAAATGCACAATAGGCTGCACATTTTATCCTTTCTCCAGATGGTTAATTAAATATTTGAAGGCACAATATGACAAAAGTATGACAATATTATTACTTAATGGCACTGAATATGAAAGGGGTTTAATTGTTCTATTTCTCTCTTTCATCATTGATTAAAATAATGTGTTTCAATGAAATTTGGCACTGGTCATCATCTCAGTATTTCCTTCTAGTTGGAAATGAGATCATCTTTCCTTAAAAGGAACGAAAACTATAATTTGCTGAACAAATTGGAATGTCACCTTTAAAATTCAATGTTACAATATGTGACTTCTTTAAGGCTGAAATTACACATCTCATATATATATATATTTATATATATGCATATATATGCATAAACACTTTTAATTCCTAGGTATGCTGTTCTAAAAATCCACATTAGAACTCTTTCACTAATTATTAATAAAACCCCTAATCAATTAGCATTATTATCTTGCAGTCTTTTCCAGAACATTTCACAAAATTTGAGATTATAGCTGTTTATTTGATGTGATGTATAAAGAAATGCTATTTTAAGAATTCATTAAAACATTACAATTTAGGATTATTTATTTATATTTCATGTATCATAGTTTTAAAATTAAGATCTATTATTAAAATTATTTGAATATAAATTTATTAAAGTATTAAAATCTGGTCATTTGATTAGAGTAAGAACCAACAGACCCTGGTGATTTGGTTTTCCAAACACCTCAGTCTGAGATGCAGACCCTGTGGCTTCACAGCAAGGCTCCTTGCAGGCTCCTCCTACACCTAATAGAATACCTTGTAGACCTATATATTTTAGACTGTAGCATTACCTTATAAATGAGAAGAGTTTTGGGATTGCAGAATTACCTCAAATACAAGGAAAAATCTCTTTTGAATTGTGGTGAATGATGCCATTGATTGTTTATGCTCCCTACACCGGCAGGGCCAGAAAGACACAGGGATTGTGAAGTCTCTGCAAAGTCTGGATGGAAGTCCAAGGAAAGAAGATAAAGTGATCAAGTCTGGGAAGGGAGAAGAAATTTATAAGTCAGAGCTTGATAAAAGTATCAGTAATCTGTGTGTGTTCCATCCTTTAGCAGTATTTCAATCAGGAGATCAGAAACTGGTTTAGTGATTAACACCCTGCATGTTTGTACTGCAGAACCATGGCCATATTCTGAAGACTTACTATGTGGCTTGCCAGCACTATAAATTCAGAAGCCATCTGAAGCTTATAATGGTTTTTAAAATATTGGTTGAAAGAACCATCCAGAACCAAATAACTCACTTTGAACTTAATGTTCCTTGGAGAAAGCATGCTTTGCTATTGAAATCTTTTGACTGGCATAATTCTGAAAATCCCCCACAGTGTCTTTTTGACATATTCATTGTTTAAAGAGAGTATAAAAGTTTATAGAGATAAGAGATACTGGATATTAAAGCTGGCAAATATAAGTGTTTTGAAAAAAGAAAAGAAACCTAAATGCTATCTCAAAGTGGTATATCTCTATTAATTTGGTAAACCTCTATTAATTACACTCTATATCTCCCTTCATCAATATCCATAAATAAGGGAAAAACAGAAGGAAAATACCAGCCATCAGGACCTCTAAAACATTAAGCACAG
>VWYP01018050.1:0-13327 GCA_013400435.1 Pycnonotus jocosus | reverse complement strand
GAAATGTATTCCAGCATAGAATTCAATTACATGTATACCCACCTATTTGCTTTGCATGCAATCCCAAAATTTATGTGCACATAAATCTTCAGTGTTTAAGGGTAACACTTCATCACTAGGTACATTCACAGATTTAGATCATCCCCACTTGGATTATACAGATTATACAAATCCTGTCACTGTATCTGACTCCAAGAGTTAAGAATTTACATTTATGGATGATTTTTTTTTTTAAATTAAGATTTTCATGTTCATTTAGTATGTAGAAGATACATTTCTAAGCGTTTTATTTCTAGCTCAACACCAGTACATTCTTTTCTTGCTAAATTGCACAGAATACAATGAGTAAGATTCCACCCATTTTTACTGTATTCATTATACACCTATAAAATCTTCTTACTTTAAGGAAGAAATGAACCATGCTTTTGCATGGTTAATTTTATGCATTGCAAATTTCAGAAAAAATTGTCCGTTTATCAGATTTAATCAAAATAATAATGGAAAATAAATTCATACTCAGTCATTCAATGCACATTGAATGAACATTGAGAATATTCAATTTCTATTAAGGTAGGAGGTGCATTAATTTGTTTCAAGCACAATGCACACAACCTACATATTTTTCTGGCTCTAAGCAACCTGACTCCATGCATAACCATCTTCAGTATTCTTCATTAACTCTCAAAATTAAATTTAAAAAATAGTGAAATGAAAAGACATATACCTATCATCTTAACTCCACTCAGAGAATTTTCAAATCAAAACAATACTCTGGCAATCAGCTAAATGAAGAGAATGTGGAATTTACACCAATGTTGTGAATGTTTCCATACTGAAACATTCATTTTCATTCATTCATTAAAAAGAATTACTTCAGCAGTTGTAATTAAATATTACATATAAATACTACCTTCATTAAGCTTTTATCTCTGGGATTAAAACTACTTCTTTGTCCGCTCAATATCATTTGCACAATAATCTCTCAGTTCTGGCCAGGGTTTCTAAAGCCTTTCATAGATGAAACTCCTGCTTATGTAATTTTGAATGAAGCTTAATTAGCTGACTGGAGAAAATTGAAGAAAAGGACTGCCATAAACTTGTTAATGCTGAGCTCTTGAAGTTCAGTTTCAAGAATTTACTAAGAATAATTCTAATGTTTTCAGATACTACTACAAGATCCTTTGAAAATATTGCAGTAACAGAATGATGTTAAGAGAAATGACAACATGGCAACAGAGTTAAAAGAATGCCAAGCAAAAATGATGAGGTGTGCATTTTCTATCAACTATTGGTATTACTTATACAGCAGGTACTTCTCCCTTGTTAACAATAAATATTTGTATGTACATTTTCAGTATTCCATGATGTTCACTCCATCCTTTAGAAAACAGAAAACAAACCAGAAAACTGAAATACTCAACTATATTGGATTTCATTAAATTTCTGTATTAAGTGATACATGTTTTTAAAATATTCTTAGTTTTTATATGAAGTGCCCTGTGATAATCAGTTTTTTACATTTTTATGGAAAATTTTTTGTGAAAAATACAAAAAAATATGGAAGGGTTTTTTAATAGTTTTATAGTTACATTTTTAAAAAACTGTAAATAAATAAATGGTCCCTTTTCTTGGAAGTAATTTTGATTTGAAGTCATCCTCTTTTTGGGAAGGAAAAGTGAGCTGACTTACTTTTTATAAAATACAGGGTACTAGCTGGACCACTGTTTCTTTCTGAAATTAGTGTCTTGGACCTTTATACAGTTGGACACTCAAGTATTTGGAGCAGTCTTTGTGCTTTCACTCCATCTTGTTGACAAGCAATCATTGTTTGAACAGTGAAGTCTCACAGACTTTGAAGTGGTCACTTGTATAAAAAGAGGGTAGAAGGAGAATCAGATTCCTGCCTATGGCAGCATTTTGATATTCTGATCATATTCTTTCATTTCTATCTCTCCTTCAGCAAAGTATTGCTTAATTCAATTTTTTTGTTTGTTTATGTTTAAAAATATTGACGATACCTATTCAGACAGCCATTTCCATCCATTTTAACTTAAGATGGAGGGATATACACTCTACATTTTAAAAATTCCAGTCCATATGCATCTGCCACATTTCTTAAATTATATTAAGATGTACACAGGAATGATGACGGACTCAAGTTTTTAAAGCAAATGTTTTACTCTAATTCAGCTATGTATTATCAAAAATACAATTTGGTTCTCATTCCCTCGTGATGTGAGGTTGTCATTTGGCACAATATTCTCTTTATGATCTGTCTTTGCCTTTTTCTTTCCAAATGTAAACTGAGTTTGTAATCAAATCAAACAGAACTGAAATAATTTTACTGTGACATGACTGTTAAGGTATCTAACAATTGTAGATGCAGTGAGTTGTCTGGCAGAAAACACATATTGACACCGTTGTTTGATCAATGTGTATTTTCCCTGGTAGAATAAAATCTGTAGGTTTACCTTCCAGTAACTGGTAAAAAATTATTCTTTCAAGGCTATTATTAATAATAATAACAATAATCCCAAAGTTCAGCTCTTCGGTTCTACTTCTTTCTTTTCTATGTTGCTAATATGGAATAACTCAGGTCTATCTCCTAGAAATTCAAGACATAAGCAAAAGCTGAAAATGGCATAAATGTGTCTATGAATATAAGCCAGTTATTCAGGAATTGAAGAGAATAGTGGAATTGAATTTCCCTGTTTAAAGGGAGAAAACTGGATCTACCTTCATTGCCATAATTCTAAGTAATCTTGCCCCAAAATATCATTCTTATCAATAAAATTCTTGCAAATTTTTAAATATTATATTTTCCTGTAGATGTAAAGCAAATGTTTCCATGGAAGCTAGACATTTTCCCAATTAATGTTTTAGCTTCTAGGTAGGAAAAGATAGTTCTGATTTAAATTTCATAATTTTTGATGGCAACTGAGAAAATACATTTATTTTCTGATAGCATAGCTCAAAGCTACACTTACATACCTTACCACACATGTTCAATCTATCTTTTTGATCTAACAAAAAGGAAAGCCATTTTCAGAGGAGGTCAGCCGATAAAAAAATTATTTTACTGTTTAAAATAATAATTTATAAAGAAATATAGATGACACCATTATACAGAATAGAGCATACAAATTAGGTATTGTCTATCAGGGAAAAAAAAAATCTCAAACATCTGCATTTTAATTGTAACCAAAGCTGTATGCGGGATTGAACAATTAACCATCATTACAACACTTTAAAATATCAGTAGGAGAGTGTCAAAGAAGCTGAGTTTTCCATGTTTACAAAAGATTTTGCCTGTGGCACACTGTGTGCTTTTGTGAATCATTTATCTTGTAGCTTAAACCTGTCATGGTATGAAATATTGCAACTGTGATTCTGCATGACAGAATAATGAAACACTGGGAAAAAGTCCACATTGAAATGACTTTTCCACAGAATTTTTGACTTGAGAACCTGAGAAGTTGCAGATGAAATAGGTTTTCTTTTCAGTCCATCAAAAACTAATCCAGGCCAATGAGTTCCCTTCTACACACTGAATATGTTATTACATTGTTTGTGGGTTTTGTCTATATTGACCAGGTTTTCACTTTTTTTTTTCTCCTTCTCTAACTGTTCTTTGTTATAAGTTCTCATATACTGTATTGGATGCCAAAAACAGTTCTTGGACAATTTCCATCAGCAAATATTTGATTGCTGTATTTCACATTGAAAGTTGGAGCCAAAGAGAAAAGATGACAGATTTGTTGCTGTTTTCTTTAGGAAAATTAAGTTATCTTACATCAACAGCTTTGCTGGAGTATCCCTTCATTCTTGAAAAGGTTATATTGACTCTTTTTTTGTTATGAATAATCTCTGTCAAATCTACATGATGCGATCCATACTACCAAGTGAATTGAGTATGAAATCTGGTGTCTTTTTCCAAAAAGGCCAGATTTTTTTGTGACCATTTTGTCAGTGAGTGGTCTCTACATACCAAGAATTGCAAGAAAAGACTCTTAATGCAATATCTTCTATCATGACCCAAAAGAACAGAGTTACAGGAATAAAGTTTCTAATTCATCTAAGTTGAACAAAGTTACTAAAATTGATCTGAAAGACCTCAGGATTGCAATTTTATAGCTATTCTCTGACTCTCTACTTAAATATATTTTGATGAGTGAGAGGTAAAAGCTATTAGATAAAACACATTCATTACTCATACTGTAAAATTTCAGACCAAGTAATTACATCGAATGTAAAAAACTTCAGTTAAATCAACAGTCAAAATTACTTTGCCTTTCTTAATGGTTCTTACTGGAACAATTTTAGTGACAATAGATAACAGAAAGACACCAGGTCAAGAAAAATCTATATTAATAACTTAAAACAAAAATTGTACACCAGTGTACAATTAAAACATGCAGATTTTAAAATGTGAACTGGCTGTGAGGAATTCTGCTTCCTATTACTGGATGAGTATCATTGGAAAAAAGTAGTTAAAATGGAAATATCTGTTTTGGGACTTGTTTCAATGTGTCATGTCATCCTCATTTTCAGTGGTTACTACCAGATATGTTTTTTTATCTTTCTCTTTCAACACACTTTTGTTTTCTGCATGCACAAAAGTGGATCAAATATGATCCATTATATATTCTACAGGTACCTGAACTAATTGTCGAAATACACTATTTAAATACAAGTTAAAAAAGCAAAGGTCTATCCCAAAGTAGGACAGACAAAAAATTTAGATATTCTATGGTATTTATATTTCACAATATGTCACTGAATCCTTGTATGCTAAGGTTAAGCATATCTAAACTTTTTTTTTTGCACCAGCATTTTCTTGTCTAATTACTAAAACCTTCGAACAGAATTCCTCAATACTGTTACTATAATGCTTACTGTGTAAGAAAACCAGTATTTCTCAAATTATTCCAAATAACTATGCAGAACAGGTGGATTTTCCCCATTTCCAAATGTTGTTTTGAGAAATCTGGCTTTATTTCTAGAAATCACAAAACTAATTTCAACCCAGAATGTCAAAAATATGAAGTAAAATGAATAAACATTTTGAATCTTCGATTGTAGCAATTTTAAGGCTTTACATGTTGACATCTGTTTCATAAATTAAGAACTATCACTATACTGATATGAAGTCAGTAACTTCAGATTTGATGAAAAGGAAGGATATAAACTTTACAGTTTATCTAAAAACAATTAGCTGTGTCAAAAGTACATGCTTATAATAGCTAGAAATAAATCAGGAAGTGTGCAAATGTGTTTAATTTTTTCTCAATGTTTTTGGAATAAGGAGAGATCAGTATGACTTAGGAGACAATACTCTTAAAAACCTATTTATTTTGTCATAGTCTATGCACCTCTACACTATACACAAGAACTAGCTAATTGGATATTAAGGGAGTTCAGATATCATGTCTATGGCAGACAGACACACAGCAGCTGAAGCACTGTCTTTAATTTGGCTAAGATGCTTGCAGAATGAACAGAAAGGAAAGTTAAGAAATACTCATCCCCCTCCTCAGGCACGTGTTATTTGACAAACTGAAACCTGAGCTGTGGGTCAGAATGAAGTAGTGCTTATCCAAGCATAAATCTAAAGTATGGATATTTCAAGCTTAAATGATACTCAATATGTGGCATACTGCTTACCAAGAGGTTAAAGTGAACAAAAAACCATCACGTGTTATCATATACATTTAATAATAAGGTGAGATAAAATAAATCATTAATCCAGGGAGAAAAAATTGTCTTTGTATGGCATAGAAGACACCATTAAAATAGTCATCTAGTCAACAGAAAAAAATGTTGGTATAGAAGGGAAGTTTTGATGGAGGTTCAGAGAATCTACAAAACCCAACCAGATGCATGCTGCTCTAATTTCACTTGTCGATAAAGACTATGCCATTGCCTCATGATGCAGAGAAGCCAAGGGTTAAAAGTGCAACTGTACCAAATATTTAAGATAAACGTTGCTTCCCCTGCTTTCATGAACATATCAGAGCTATGCTTTATTTTCTAAAGCATAGGCACATGACCTTGGGTGAAAAGAAACCTGAAGTGGTACCATTAATATATTTGGTTACAATCACAGTAGTATTCTAAGTTACATGCTAGTTACCACAGTGAGACAAAAATACTGAGCATTAATTTCAAAAGATAAAGGCAAATATAACTGTTTTGAGAAAATAATGCATTATAAAATTATAAAAGTGTTAATAGAAATATCAGCTTAAAACAGCTTGTTACCATTAATCATTTTATGTAAAAGCAACTACACAAATCATTCAGAATTGTTGAAAGTATCAAGCAACAAAAAAATATGAATGAGACCAGATCTACTTACCAAATTCCTTAGGAACAGTGATAGAGTAAATACAGTTGTGACCAACACTGTAATTCTTGGGGTAGTTTGGTGACAATACAGTCCCTTCAGAACCTGTTGATCGACTTCCACAGGGTGCTAGAAAGTGAAGATAATAAGATTTTAAAAATATAATATCATTAAAAAAATCAGTTTAAATTGTGTTATGAAGCAGAGCAACACAGAATCCCCAGGCAGGTGCATTTATTGTATGTTGGTATATGACATTAGAGGAAATTTTATTACACTTCTACACTGTATTAAATTTTACATCCTGTGAAATACTGAGTATGTGCAATTTTCCCATATATCAAATGAGAATTGATGGCACTCTGCAGTTTTCCAGATCAATTTCTTTTTCTTTACAATTTATAAACCATCTTAATAAAAATAATGATGTGTTTATATGCAGTATGCTATTATTTACGGCATACAAAACTATTATTCATTTATATGATGCTTTATACTGTAAGAGCATAGATTACACAGCCTTTCTGCACACCTGTAAATTCTTAATCATGTCAATACACTCATCATGCAAAATAATGTCCACAACTATTGAAATAAGAAAGTCAGGATTTCTTGACTGAAAATGATGTACCACTTACTTATATCTCAATTATTTATAACTTTATAAAGTTATGAGCACATACTTTTCTTTATCACAAAAACATCATGTTTATGCTACCACAGCCATAACACTTGATAAAATGGAAGACAGATACAAATGCTTTCTACCACAATAATGTATTTTTCTAAGGTTTATAACAAAACCTAATATTTGGCATTATTCAAAAATGTCAAGCAAGAAAGCAAGAAACAGTGTTCTTTCTTCTTTTTTTTTTTTTTCATCAGATGTACAGGTGCATATATATGAAACATAATTCAATGACAGTGGTTTCCAATGTCTATTACTGGCTTGTCACACAGACTTAGTAATTTAGGGCTTTAATTTAGATTTAACCCTAATCTATTTTCAAGACTATGGTATCTCTTTAGAATACTTTTACTCTTCTGGACTAAAAAACATTTTTAATGAATTTAGTGTAAATAACAAATTTATTTCCTTTTAAGACGTGAATTTATAAATGAAGTAGTACTCAATGTGTCATTTGCTAAACACCTCTGGGTTTTTGGGGTTTTTTTTGTGGTATTTTCTCAAAACATTAATACTTCATTAATTAAATTTTAAAAGAAAAATATGTTTCTCTTACTATTATTCCAGAAGACTTTATGCTAGTACTTGTCATACAAGATATTTATTGACATAGCTACAAATCATATATTTTAACACCACTTTTAGTTAATTCACACAAAATGTTTGGTGGAGTACACCATGAAAAGAACGCATCTTTAAAATGCATGAAGTTAAGGCCTTAGAGGCAATTTGCACAGATAAGGGCTATTGCTCCAGTTTGCACACACAGTTTGGAAATGATCTAATGCATTGGTGTGAAAGTCACAGTATTTGACATATGTCTACAGAAGGGTCTTGAGTTTTGCCTGTGCACATGTGTGAGCACGTGGCAGATGTGGCACTATATTGGAGCTAAGCAGATCTGTCAGGATTTGGATGATCAGGAGGAGGTGCTGGTGATGCTCAGTACAGCGGATGGGCACACCCTGACACACGGAGTGAGCACTGACTACCACAGGGACAAGAAATATTGCCCTCTGGGGCTACAAGAGTAATCTCAGTGCCTTCCCTCAATCCACCACTATGTGACACACTGGAAATTCATAACTGATTTCTTGTGAAAATATATTTAGATGATAGAACTACTGGGATTTTTTTCCAAGAAGCAGTAAGTATCCTGGCTGAACCTCATTTGCACAGATTTATTTGCCATGAGTTACTGGAAAAACACAAAGTAAAAAACCTTCACTACTTAAATGTGGCAAATATTTGTGATAAAAATAGATCTGCTTACCAGCTTATAAGTACTCAAGATTTTCTATTCCATATTTTGGGTGAAACAGAAATGAATATGGAAGAATATAAGCAACAAAAGCATTAAAATAAGAAAAATAAGATTTTAAATACAAAAAAAATTCTCCAACTCCATTTCCTTCTTTACTGTTTGTGAGTTGAATAATTATGCTACAATCATCAATACCACTGTCCCACTCTAGCACTCATATCATTATTACACCTTCCTAATCAGCAGATATAAATAATGTGTAAATTTAGGGTAAAACTGCAATTCCACTAAAGTCAATGGCATTGACACAAAAAGGAACATAATTTCACCCTTAATGAAACTTGAAATATTAGTGCACAAAAGCAATACTTAAAATTAAGAGCTAAATATAGTCCTCAGCATATAGTGGCCCTTTAAAGACTTACAAAGAAAAATAAAGATTGTTTTTATACCCTGATTCTTTTTTATTCTTACAGGTTATACAATGTTATTTGTAAAAAAGGGCTCTTACACTAGTATGCTTTAAGAAGAGCAAAATATATTTACTTGTGCACAGATCTAGACAAAATATGTCATGATACTTGCAAGGTAGTATTATGACAGCTGTTACAAAAACAAGTCACAAAAAATTTTCATTGAAAAATGCTTATAGATTGCTAAAAGTCATTAAACCTAACAATTTTTGCAAATTAAAAAAAAATGTTTGTCATCTTCAAAAATCTGAGATCTCTCATTAATACTGAAGTATGGTTAAAATAATTTCCAAGTCTCTAAAAGGTGAAGATAATACCATTTCTTTTTACAGTTGATAATTAAAATGTTTATATGACACTTTTTCTGAAACATCTAAACATTTTTCTCACACACTGAATTCCATGAAAGTAACACACATCTGCACTGGATTTATAACAGGGATCTCTGTGTTCACACAAGGGAAGCTGGAATATATCTGTTCACACAATGGGAGAAGAGACACGGTGTGAGTCTGAAGCAGGACTCCCAATGAAGCTCTTTTAGGTACAAGGTCTTTCAACAAGAGTTGTCTGCAGCCTTTTCTACAATGTGCTCAGTACAGAGTGGAGTTAGACAGGAAATATTTGTCACTCTGGCACATGCAACATATAATCAACAGCAAGAAGTTAATACCTGTATTAAGTATTTTTTTCCTTGATTTCTTTCCTCAGTCTTCTCATTCTGAATTTTTTCATTTGGCCCTTTCTGAGTTTACTTTTCCCCTTATTATGTCCCTTATTTTCCAACTGCTTCTGTAATGACTCTTCTGTCTTCACAAGAACTCACATTCCTGGGTCTCAAAAACAGCTAGTATAAGGGGAAATTGGTTCAAGATATAAGCATCCAGTTGACCTTTATGAGCTGAGAAAATGTTAAATTTTGTAAATCATTTATCTCCTATAGCAGCTGGATGGGCCCTCAATACATTTCTGAATGTGTCAGGGAGGAGGAAAAGGTTTGCCTGGTATTTTAAATTTAGGGAGTTCACTGGCTGTTTCGTTCCTTGCATTTTGGGAAATGTTTAATTTAAAATGCCAAAACTTTTAAAGAAGAGATTTTACCCTTACCATTGCTAAACATTAATGCTCAGGAATCAAAGATGGACATGAAACCATAGCTATAGTGAATTGAAAACACTGACTTGATGCAAACATGTATTTTTGCCTCCAAAAAACAGCTAGCATCAAGTTGTTTGGATAGATGTAAAAGTTCCACTACTACCATGCCAGCCATTGACATTCACTTATGCTTAATTCATCTAAGTAGGTCTCATTGCCTTTGTTTCAGTGTTATAGTGCAATGATTTCTTTAGTTTCCTTATGAGTATCAAGTCAAAGACTTATAAGTTGTGAAAATCCACTCTTCTAATTACTGTGCTCTGCATTGGAAAGTCTACCTATGGTAAAAATTTAGCAAACCCAGTACTCCCATGAATATAAATCGTTAAACAAAAAATGCAACAAATGATGATGACCATTCTCTTGGGAATGTAAAACTTCCTGCAAAATAAAATAACCCAACCAACAACCAGCAAAAAAGAAAAACCTTCAGAAGGCAACTGATATTTTCTAATGTAATTCTCCAATACTATTTCATTATTTTTAAATGATGTTTGCTTAGACTCTGAAATACTGTATTCCCTTATGTATTTATTTATGCTCTAGCTTTTTCTAGTTTATTCACCAAAATCTTATGCAGTATGCTGTCCTTGTCCTGCTTTCCAGGGTCAGCAATGGAGCACCAGTGGGAAAGCAAGGTAAGAATGTAATAAAGATCAGTGTGTTGATGCATTGCTTACTATTTCCTTGAAACATTTTTAGCATTAATGGCAAAAAGTTCCTGTGTGTGCTGAACCTAATGCCTTGTAAAATAGCATCGCCTGTAGCCCTTGACAAACCCTATCACAAAAACATCAGAGTATCACCCATTCTGTATGTAAATTGGCAAACATTTGATCTGGAAGATTACCCACCTTGGTCATCAGTATTCATTTTCATTTGTCAAAGAACTACATTCTACCTCGTTATGGCAGTGTATCAGTAAATACACTGTATTTACTATATTGTAGAGAATACAATATAAAATGCATTACCATCAGAGTGACATTTTTTCTCAAATTTCAGTAGTTGTAAAAGAAATGTAGTTGAAAACCACAGAGGGAAAATCACCCAGCAGAACAATAGGTTCTCATAATCTATGCCTAACTACTGCTATAAAGTCAAATTTTCTGTGCCTCCAGTTAAACAATACAGTATTATAAGCCCCAGCCATGGGACTTATAACATATTGCTCATATGTTTTTCATCAGGCCTTTGTAGTTTAACCAAAAGCAAGAATGCACAAGGTGAAAGTTCAGAAAGAAGAAAGTGAAGAATGGACTACCTAAGTATGAGAAGCCATTTCAAATCTCTTAATCTTTTTAAAAAAATTAATATTTTTGCTATTCAACTTTTTTAAATGCAGCTTGAAGTTTTTAATTCCTACTCTTGCTTTCAGATCACCTACTTTCTAGCTTCTACAGCTAAGATCTAATATAATTTAATTGTATTTGCAGATTTAAGTGCTATATTGCGCCATCCATTTTTAAGCAGTTCTCAATGGAATCAATAGGGAACACTGCTTAAAAATGAATAGCACAATATGGCTTTTATGTCATGCAGATAAATTTGATTACACAGCTACAAATACAATTGAAAAATAAGAACAACTGTGCATACAGTCTGGAGAAGGAGAGAAAAAATGCCTCTAAGAACTGGTAATGGGATACTGGCTTTTTCTCTGATGGGTCACTGTTTCAAAACCCAGTCTAAGATACCTAGTGTTCAATTCATCTAAATGAGTGTGTTCAGAAAAAACAATTACTTAGTGACATGATTTATGTTTATAAAATTTAATATATTATTGTGGTTTAACCCCAGCTGGAAACTAAATACCACACAGTCCTGCTTGCTCATCTCCCCTTGTGAGGGAGTGAGAGAATTGAAAAGGTGAAAGCAGAAATTGTAAAGAAAAGGAAAACAAAAGACGAATGTAACCCACGAAAGACAAGCAATGCAAAGGAAAAATCTTGCTTGCCAGCAAGCAACCAACACCTTGCTAGTTACTGATTAGTGGCCCATGCCAACCTTTCCCCTTTATCATTGCTGAGCATGATGCCATAAGGTATGGAACGTCCCTTTGGTCATTTGGGATCAGCTGTCCCAGCTGTGTTTCCTCCCAGCTTCTTGTGCCCCCCTAGGCTGTTCACTGGAGGGATGGTATGAGGGGCAGCAAAAGACTTGACTTGTGTAAACACCACTCAGCAGTAATGAAAACCCTCTGGTATTACCAAAACCAGCAAAAATCCAAACCAGGTCCTACTAGCTACTGTGAAGAAAATGAACTGCATACCAGACCAAACTTCCACATATATTAAATCATTGGATACTCTTTTTCCTAGTCTCATGTAATACAATATTCTATTTATCCTTTGTAGTCCAATTATCAGATTTTCAATTGCAATTATTTCTTGTAGTGGTTATAAGTCAAAAGAAAACAAATACAGTGACTCATATATCACCTTGCAGATATAAAATAATGCAAAGGACATTATAACATATAAAAATGGTAGGCATTTATTCTAAAGTTCTAAATTACAGATATATTTATTGTGTATATCAGTCTGTTAATGTGAAGCCGATGAAGAACCTAAACCTGCTTTAAGAATACAATGAATGTCTTGTAAAAGACAATCTGATCTAGAAATGTATATTTTAGTTGCCATTTGGAAAAGCAGAAACACATTAGAAACAAAAAGACATCAAAAAATGTAGAGAGAGGGAGACAGTGCAATATCATAATGCTGAAAAGTAGTATGAAAGAAAAAAGTATAATGAAGAATATAGAAGATTTCCATACTGTAGTCTCTTCAGTCTTCACAAAAGAGCTTAACTGTGTAATCAAAACTGATGTAAAAATGAGAGAGAAATTCAGGTCAATATATGTAAAAGTATTTGAATGTGGTTAGCTAAAACAGAGGCCAGCAGAAGCTGGCAGTTTAGAAATTTACTAAAGCAGGCTACTAAATCACTAAGAGAAATTTACTAAATCAGTAAGAGAAAATGGGGAAATGATAGCATTATCTAAGAAAAAAAAACCCGAAAAAAACCAAAAAAATCTCAAAAACAAACAAAACTCCCAAAAGAACACAAAACAAAAACAAAACCAAACAAAGCCCAAAACAAAACAAGCCCCCCCAAACAAACAGAGAAATTCTAAGTAACAGCTTTAAAAAAGCATTAGCAAATGTAGAAATGCAATATCAAAAGCAGCTAGCAACTGTTGCAGAAAAACTTAAGAGATCAAAGATAGATTTTGAGTTTCAATGAAACACTGCTGTGGAGAAAGATATAACCAAGCTAGGCTTTCACGTAGACATAGAAAGTAACATTTTTGTTCCATTTATTCCATTTAAGAGCAGTAAAGTCTCAGTAAGGACATCTCATCAAGTTTTTGCCATTTAAAACAAACAAACAAA
>VWYP01018048.1:0-10615 GCA_013400435.1 Pycnonotus jocosus | reverse complement strand
TTTTTTTTTTTTTTTTTTGAGCTAGAGTATTTTGATCTGATTCTAAACCAAAACATACTGATTTTGTAATGAGGAGGGCCAAAGTCATCTAATATGCTCCTTTATAGAAGCTCTGACAAATACAGAGAAAATGTAGGGAAAGATAATAGAAAGACTAAATAGGATATGCATGGAATATCTTAATTTTGCTACAAGCTGGGCTAATTAACTCTAATTCCTTTTAATGAAAGGGTGATATATGAAGCTATATTCAAGCTCTTGTCTCTTATCCTTTCATCGTTTCAATGCTGGTATTACTCTTTTGTCTTTCTCCCCTAATTTCTGTATATGTAAGAGAAGAATTTGCCCCTTTCATTTTAAGGAAGAAATCCTTGAAATCAGAACTCTGCTCTGGCACTAAAAACTAGTGCAGAGTATGAAAGACAACAATTGCCCTGAGCTGTTTTCTGGACGTGCCTGAAGGTGTTACCCCCATTGGAAACAGCTTGTCTGCAATGTAACATTATTTCTTTTGGAAAAATGGGTGTGTTCATTTTTCCTGAACATGAAAATTTGACATGTTTGAGTCAAGTTTCTTTTTCCTGCAATCGTCCTCTCCCTCAAATTGCTATCATAGAGGTTGATTTTGCTTTAAATTAAAATGAGACTTTCAGAGTGCCCCTCTATTGTGTAATAGCAATGGATAATGGCCTGTAGTCCTTTGTCATTGAAAAATACATGCTTTCAGCTTAAAAGATGCATTTTTCTTATCCTTGGTCTCTCTTCCCAGCCACTTTGAAATCTAAGAAACGATGTAGCAGATGCTGAGCTGAAAACTAGAAGACATATATGATTTAAGTGTCAGCTGCTTGGTATTTACCGTTCTTTTAGTTCACTATGACAGAAGACTGCAGCTGTGCAAATTGAAATAGAAATCCTTAAAATATCGCATTTTTTATTTCTTTTTCTTTCCCAGCTATTTTTTAAATTTTCAAAACTATATATTCTTTGTCAAATAAATTCAGTATGTATCTTATTATACTTTTTTACATGCTAACTTCATTGTTGCCGGGGCAACTACAGAAGAAATAAACACAAATAGTCAGTGTGTTCCACGTTTCTTTTCTGTTACTGTGTCATGGGCAAAATGTTTGGGAGGATTAACTCATTGTCATCATTTTGCTCTGTTAAATTGGCCAGTTCTTGGTTCTGTTCACAACAGCCTCAACAGATTCCAGGGAGACAAAAGGGCTGCTGGGCTACATTCTATCTTGTTTCCACATGGGAATTTTGGAATGAGGTGGGGTTTTATGGTTGATGACATAATCTACAATGATCACCTGTATTGTTTAACCATGAGCCATTACCTATTGCTTAGGAATGTTTTAAAAATTAAAATCCTGGACAGCACTGCTATGTGGATTTTCTTGAAACTCACCCTTCTATATAAGCAGTCATACATAAAGGAGTCAAAATAAGTAATCTGGCTGTGCTGCAGCTAAACAGTCTGCATGTTGTATAAGGGAAGCTTCCTGTATTGTTACGTACTTTGATGATTGCATTTTCTTTTAATCTCTTCTCCTAAAACTGCTACAAACACTACATCAATTTGGTTTCAAGTCACAACTCCATGCTATAGCTCAAAAGAGAGAGCCAAGGAATGATGGTTTATAAAGCAAAAAATTCATTTGAATGTTTACCAAAAAATACCTTGTAGCCTTTGCACTTGCTGCTTTCCTGTTTCAGATTCTGTTTTAGGGTACAATCCAACCTGAATACATTAAGGACAGTCTATTTTTCCCACTTAGTTCACCTTTTCAAATTTTGAGCACAGACTCCACTCCAGAAATGAGCAGCCCAACAGTGTATTTACTAATATCAGAAAAGGCAATGCCTGAAGCAGTTGCAAAGATCATTGAGGCAGCTTTGGAGAGATGACTAACATAAACATTTCAACTATGGAAAGGAATGAAGCTACTGAAGAGGGAAAAACTCGGACTAAGGAACCAGAGACCTCTAAAATCAAAGGTTGAGCTCCAATTCTATTGAAAATACAATAAAGTCATGATGATTTTGCTGTAGGCTACAAAGAAGGCTTAGGTTTCAGTTTGTTTCTTTGTTAATAAAGGTCACTCCTCCATGCATAAATAATCAAATATTTTAAGAAAGGTGAAATATTTTGCAATATTTTTGTGCTCTCTTGAAGCATTCTCACATCCTTCATGTGTAGATTGATTTTTTCCTTCTTTTTTCTACTCATCACCTGATAGTTTTACCCATTGGATGAATTAGAGATTATGTTCCTGTGATGGTTAATCACTTGTAGTCAAGAATAAAAATATCCCAGTGGAGCTGGATGAGTTAAATTTAACGGGTGTGTAACTGGCAGGCATGTACAGGATCAGCACTTTTATTACGTACTTCTCAGCGCCACTCAGTTCACAGCATGCTCCACAAATATTGGCAAGGAAATATGTCATGTGCCAGGGAATGAGTAATAGAGATTTGTGTGAAATATGGGTGCCAGAGAATGTCTAATTATAGCTCATGAAAGACCAAACAATAACCAATAACAAAACCCAACAGAATCATTCCCTCAAACCAAAGGTGGATTAATGATTTTTGCAGGCAACTGGCAATACTAATAGTCACTGAAATTCCTATGTAGTTGAGAACCCATGGGTAAAGAAGTGGCCTAGATCTGTGGAAAAGAGGTTCTTGTCATGACAGAATGCGGGATGAAATCATCTTTACTTTTGCAAAAGGCACTCCAGCATCTTAAGTATAAAACTGAGCGTCAAGCCATGTTGGAATCGGAGAAGGAGCAGCTTTTCCCCAACTACAAAAAATAAATCTGACTTGTACTTCCAACATTCAAAATAAGGCAGCAGATGGAGTTGCTAGGAGACAGAAGGCAAAGAACAAGAGCATGAATGTGTCTCTACACAATAGCAAAGGATATATGAAATGAGCTGGAGCTTTAGATCTCACCATCAGCTATGACTGTTACAAGTGATGAAATGCAGTCTTTGTGCTAACCAGGTAAATGCTAAATCTGAACAATTTTAATAAGAGGATCTATGAGAATTGTATTATGTGATATTTAATGCTGCTCTGTGGGCAATCCTCATAACCATAGAATTACAATATAATTCAGATAGGAGGCACCTTGGGAGGGCTAGCCCAACCTCCTGCTTAAATCATGACCAGCTCTGAGGTCAGAGCAAGGTGCTCAGGGATTTATTGAGTCATCTCTTCCATGAACGGAAATGGCATAACCTCTCAGCACCACCTGCTCCTCCTGAAAGCGTTCATGGCAGGAAAGGTTTTCCTCATATCCTCTCTGAACCTCCCTTGTATTAATTTGTGCCTGCTGCCTCTCAGCCTCCCACCTCACACCATGGCTCTATCTCCTCACTGACATCCCTGCAGATCCTGGGGGCTTCTGTCCTGTCCCTCCAGAGTCACCTCTTCTCCTGACTGAGCAAGCTCCAGTCCCAAAGCCTCTCTTCATGGAACAAATGGTCTAGTCACAATCATCCCGGATGCCCATGCTGGACTCATCCGTGTTTATTGCTCCTTCCTGTACTGAAGGCCTAAAGCTGGACATTATTATTCCTGTGACCTAAGAAATACTGTCTCTTCTCCTGTTCATACAGTTCTGGGTGATGTCAGCCATCTTTGGCATCTTTTGCTGAGGTGCACTGCTGGCTCATGAGTGGCTCATGCCTAATTTCGAACTCACCAACACAGGAGGTCAGCAAGAGCCTGCTGCCACTCCAGGGATTTTTGTGGACTAGATAATATAAGTACAAGGAGATAGTGCAAGGTGGAAAGAGTAATAGGGTCACGTGCAGTGTTGATGAAATGTGAAGTGAAAGTAAAGCCTGGCTGAGAAGTTGTCTTGGGAAAGATGAAATGGATGAGGAATGAAAGAAGTATCAGTAGGCTTTGATTATAGCACACTTAGAGTAAGAAAGATTTTGTAACTAATAATTTTGTTGTAGAAAAATCTCAGGTAATTTGACCACCACTGGATAAGAAACAATCATGAAATGGGCTTTGTGATATAGAGAACAAGTTTAGAAAATAGCTATTAAAATATCCATTGAATGCTTAAGTTCTTCATCTACTTTTTATGATAATTCTAATTGGTGAAAAAAAATGAAAAAAAAATCTATCCAGTTACAGAAAAATACTTATATTTAATAATAAATATAAGAAGAAAAGAGTTTATGAGTTATAGTACTATGAGGTCAATAGATTTTGAGACAGATGTCTGTAGAACAAAGAAATACGATGAGCATAATCTAAGTCAGTATTAAATTGGTTCTATGAGTGGAGAAAAATTGCCAAAGAAAAAGATTTGCTGGAAAAAAAAAAACACTGGGTAAAAGGCATAAAGTAGTAGAGTTCTTTTGTGAATTTTAATAAACTACTTGAATAACTATCAATTATTACTTTAAATATTTATTCCAAAAGCAATATTCAATAAATTGTCACTTAATTTGAATAATAACTCATAAAACTTCAAAGAGTACCACTTTTGAGCCATTTATTGAATGTAGATGATGTAGAACTCTACTAGTCTTCTGTAGAGTTCAGAATTATCACCTGATCATAATTGTTAATGATCAAAGAAAATCCCCAAACCTTGAACTATGTGTTTGTTTCTATGCAATAGGTTGCAGGTAATCACAAAGCTGACATAAAGAAAAGGGAAAAACAAAACACAAAACAAACAAACACACCCCCTCACCCCCAACAAAAACAAAAGTAGATAAAAATAACAAAATTGTTTACAGATCCTAGAAGATTCGAATAATAAGATATATGGACAGAACCACAAGAAGGACAGAAAATAGAAACTGGCATTGGGGTGAAAGTGGACAGTGAATCCGGGAGAAGTCACCAAACAAGAAAAAGTAGGGTGTGCATGCAGGAATCTGTACACAGCATGAAGCCTCAGGGCAATGCTGGTTAACCAAACCTGATCTGCAGCATTCAGCACGGGATCTATCAGTGGTTAAAATAAAAACAAACACCACCCCCCACCACCCCAAAATAGGCAAGTAAGTAAAGTAAGTAGGGCATTCAGCACATTACTGGCTGATACTAGTTCTCAAGCTGAGACTTAGCAGGAAATGAGCTTGAAATAAGCTTCAGTAGTTGGCATAACCATACTTTTCTCAGTTGCAACTTCTCTGGGTTTGGCTTGCACACAACCTCTGTCTGAAAGGATTCAGCAGGGAAAGGATGATTGTGTCTGTGCTGGTCCCACCACCTGCTCTAAGGATGGATTCCCACTTCCTCAATCAGTGAATTGTGTCCTACAACTTGCTGCACGCCCCCTTGAGCAGCCTGGGCCTATCTATAGCACTAGGATATGACAGATGCAGCAGCTATCCCTTACAGCCACTTACTCCCAGGCATCTTAAACACTGGTGTATTTGTGTAGGATGCCAAGGTTGTGTTTGCATAAGGAGTTATGTATTATGACAGCTCACTGCCTGCTAGGAAGGGGTTTGAAGGCTGGGCCAGGTGGAGGTGATGGGAGCTGGCTTGCTTCCACCCATAATGCTCATTGGAGCAGACCCTGAGATGGTTTTATCACTGAGGCATTTCCAGGTTTTAGCTGTGTGGCTGCCAAGTTGCTCCATGAAGGATCCAGCATGTGCACATGGGCAATAGGAGCAGGCCCAACTGAGAGCTCAGATGTACCCAGAACTCATGTTTGCCAGGTACTTTAACACAGTCCTATCACCTGGCAAGCCTTCAAAGTGAAAACAGGCACATCTCATCCAGGAAAGCAAATGTTCACAGTCTTCACTGCAGTATGGAAACCTTCTTTCTGCTAATTTTCAAGTCTCCTCATCCAGAGTACTATAAATATTTATAATGTTTTCCCATGTGCCTATAGAATGTAAATACCAAACTTGTAGAGAAATCATTTAATAAGATTCAGACCCAGGACATGCTTTTTTAATACCAGTATAAAAATAAATAGCTGATAATATTCCCAATCTTATTATCCAGGGACACTATATCTGTCTTTTAAAAGGCAGAAATTCTAGGATGAAATTAGATAAGAAAAAACATTAACTGAGTGGTGAGAAGACTTCACGGTGTCAGAATGCTTTGTGAATGGAACAAGTTCCCAAAGTGCTCAACTGAAGGTTCACCAAGTTAGATTTGAGGGGAAGAACAAGGCTCTGCACCTTCTTTGTGTCTTGGCTGAAGGAAAGGTAGGAGGGAGCAGAAACCAAAGGATGGACTGAAACTTCCCTCATTGCACTGCAGTTTAAGAGTTCCTTGATGCCTCTGGAGTTTTGCAAAGGTGGTGTAGGTTTTCCATTACTTTTCTGAGGGTAATAGTGGTTCTGTGCACTGAGCTGGCATTTAAAACCAGACTGACTAGCACTTCATGGTATGGCACCACCAAGCCAAGTACAGCATCAGAATTGGCACAGAGTGTGCTCTGTGAGTCTTTTTGTGCCTTGCTTCTTTTTACAAAGCTTTTTCTACTTGTGATGTACTACTAAAAGTCTCCTCCTGAAGACAGTTTTTTTTTTTTCCCTTCAGGGTGGGCACACTCTTAATTTTAAAAGTTGAAATCATAACATGGAGTTGTTCTCTTTGCTTTTTTTCTTTATAATTTCAGTTTATGCTCAAGCATTGAAAACCTAAGATTCAGATCACGACTCTGCTGGTGGAGAACTCAATCCCACCTTCTCCACATCCTAGATAAATCCTTTCTCTACGAGGCTACTTTGGGTTCAGATGCTCCTTCCTTCTGTTTCTGGGGCTATGCCACTATACAATGCAGCCATTCATTTCTCTGCATGACTTGTAGCCCCATGGTTGGATTACCTTTTCAGAGAAGGGAGATGCGGGTTTGAGTCTCCATTAGGTTGAGGAGAAAAGGTGGAATATGTCCCAGGTCCTGGTGAGTGTCCTAATATTTGCATAATTTGACACAGAGTGGGTAACACCACCATCTCTGCCTTTGGAGATACATAAAGAAAAATTACAAAGTTCATTTACTATTTTTATGGAACCTCACTTTATTGCAGTCTGTCTTATTTTTAGATGAAGTACTGGACTGGGATTTTTGTGGAGGTGAAGCAGATGGAAGGTATCAGGTTATAACTGGTGTGACACTTGGGATATGTATGTTAAATCAATCCTCATAAGGCAAATTAAAACCAAGCAAGAAGGTGATTGGCAAGTCTATGTGATTTTGGGAGCATGGCACAAAAAGCAGCCTTGCTCTTGCAATGTTGGATACAGAGCCACATATTCGTTCCCAATACTGCTTCCACCCTTCTAGGAAGAAAGAAAATGGATCAGTTCTGGAGGATGTCTGTGTTCTTCTTTCTCTTCACATGCACATCTCTGGTGTGTCTGTGGCACTTGGCACATTGTAGTCTGTCATCATTCCACAACTTGGCTACCTGTGGTGTGAAATCATTGGGTGATTTAGACTGGTCAGGATTAGCTCTGCTCCATGGGGCAGCGGGAACACATCCCTGTAGAGATGACTTCAAAAGCAGTGCTGCCACCTAGACAGCAGACGCCACATCAAGCGGCACTGGCAAATTAGACTTTTCTCTCCTCTGACCATGTTAGCACAATATTTAAGGCATCTCTATTATATTGTCAATTTCTTGTGATTCTTGCCAGAAACAAAATTTGCCTGGGAGCCCCTACATTCCATAAATTTGTGTGTTCTACATTTGTGTGTTCAACAAATGTTGTTATATGGGTGTGGCAGTTTAATGAAGATGTGGTGAGGAGGTAATGGGTGAAACAACTATTTCACAAGACAGTAAGAAATGCTGTAAGATGATCTCCTGTCTTTTATTAGAATCTAGTGTGTAATTTATCAGTGAAAATACCATTGCAGAACAGGTTCCTACAGGAAATGAAACTTCAGCAAAAGTAGATGTCAGATAAAATCAACATTCAATTCAGCTCACTCTATGTAAAATGAAAATACCCACATAATTTTGGGCTCAGGGACATGCAAAATCTTTGCTGGCTTGGGGTTTAAATTAACACCTATCTAAAATGGCTGTCAATATGCTTTAGTAATCCAGTGTACCAGAAGTAAATTTATCTTCTAATTAAATGAAATAGTCAAAACCTAGCATTTAATCTATCTTAATGAATTCCTAAAAAAAGGGGTAGTGTTTAATATCCTCTTTTCACTTAGTTGCGGTAAGAATGATAAAGGAAAGGAATTTAAAACTGGTGAGTCTAAATGAGTTTTTTTTTCATTTACGAGTGCAATTGAAATAATCTTTATTTGTTTCAAAGTAATTTTGAAGGTGATAGAAACAGGTTTTTAACCTGGCCAATTGGATAATCTTAAAGAGGGATAATGATATAAAATTACCATTCCCCCCTCCAACACAAAGCAATTATTAAAATTTATCAGCCTGACTTCTTGGGATCTCGTCTGACTTCTTACTGCAGAGGCAGTGAATCTTACCAGCAAATTCAAATTAATAAAGAGGGCTTATTTTTGCTACTGAGCTTGATGGTCATCTTTGTCTACAGATAGAAAATCCATTTGAAAAGATTATAAAGCGTGATGATTTAGTAGATGTGCACTTGCTCCTTTCCATTCAGCGTGATTAGCCTTTTATACCTCACAATAGTTTGTCTAAAAAATTTGGCAAATTTGAGGGAGTTTGCTCAGTATTTTGAATTTATAACAAAAGCCCATGACATGGAAAGCCCATCTTGCTTTTCTGTAATGCCAACAGCTCTCAAAGCCATGAAATATAGTTGACCAAGAGACAAAGGAACACAAAAAATCTTGAAAATATTGAACACATCTGCAAGCAATGAGGGATAAAAAAAGAAAATAATTGGACTTTTAATGTCAAAAATGTGCTGGAGGACCCTATTTCCCCTATGTCCTCTGAATAGCAGATCCATTCACTCCATCTGCTTTCCTCCCCACTCAAACCATCATTACTGCTCTACAGGATAGAAGCTGTTTTTCACCTCTCTAAGTCTCTTGGCTCTTCAACAAGTGTTATTTATGTTAGGAGTCATTCTGATTTTATCCCATTCCAAGTAAACACCACAGCTTTTGCCTCATCAACACAGGGCTATCCCTGTACTTGCAAATGCAGCAGTGCCAGGATCCATGCTTCAATCCTCTCTGGCCAGCTGGCATGGACTAGTCTTGTTCCTACAACTGAAGGCTCATAAACAAGCTTGCTACATCCCAGCTATCTATTGGGAAATAGTGCATGGCTTTTTCTAACTCTGGGCCTATGCTGAGGATTTGTTTGGGAAATGGACAAAATTGTTTGGGTAGGCCCCTGGTCAGGGCCTAAACCGTACCAGGGACTATTTTCCTTCTTTAACAGTAAAGAAGGCAAAATCATCATGCCAGTGTCAGTCTGAAAGTATAGACATAACCAGGTGGACTTCTGTTTAAGATCTTCCTGGATCTAGATTCATAGTCTCCTTGTGGGGCACCTTTCTTGTGGGGAACCAGCCCAAGAAGTGGCAGTAAAAGTGCAGATGGAACCCCTCAAAAATATTTCTTCATTATCCTTGTCCTGATTGTGAAAAGGGGAGGGAAGTCTGACTTTTGTTGTACAGAGACAATCTTGCTTCTTTTTAATAGACAGTGGCTTTACTGTCTGTCCCTCTTGAGAAATCAAAAATTTCTCAGGGGTCAGAGTCTGAAAATTTTTCAGAAGGAAAACAGCACAGCACAGCAAAAAGGTTAATTTGTAGAAAATTCATTTCAATCAACACCTCTGACAATCTGGCAAAATCTTACATGTTTCATAGTAAAAGATACGATTTCCTTTATTTCAGAAAGAGCAGGTTAATAGCCTGATACTTCCAACCTAATGCAAAGAGAGCATTATGAGAGCTGAGGCAGCACTTAAGTCCCACGCAATGTCTGAGATTTATTTCTGTAAACCGACAGCCACAAATTCCAAATCATGAAACTGAAGTGTAAAAAAAAAAAAAAACCACAAACAACTCTAATGCAGAATATCTTGTATAATATTAACCTTTCTAGATTTCTATTTCTAATTTTATCATAGCTTTTTTTAAGATTTTGTCACACAGCAAGAAGGGCATCCTTGCATCTTGTGATGAGGTATGCAAGTCAGCTGAGTCCTAGTGTGAAAAAGAAAACAAAGCTTTTCTAGTTTACCCCAAACACTTCTTTTGATTGTAGTACATTTAATTCATCATGGGCCTGTCAGATTTCAGGCAACAGAATAAACAGGCTTTCAGAGATGCTGATGGCTCCAAACATGACTTTTTTTTTTTTTTTAATTGAAACAGTTTTGAGTTCTGTTTGTTTGCTACAGAATATTTTCCTCATTGTTGTTTTTATGCTGAACTTAGACTTGGCAATGTTTTCCATTGGAATGTAACACTGTCATGTAAGGTCAAAAGGGAAAATGCCGGTTGGTGTTTCCCAGTGATTATACACATGTAACATGATGTCCTTTCATTGCAGTCAGGTTTTATTTCTGAGAAATAACTGTTATTTTAGCTTGTATCACTGCAGATATCATTAGTCATAAACCTATGCAGCTATTTATGTCTTATGTTCAATAGTCAGAAAAAATCCTTCCTTCCTTCCTTC
>VWYP01018047.1:45552-97920 GCA_013400435.1 Pycnonotus jocosus | reverse complement strand
GAGGAAAAGAAGGAGGAAAGGAAGGAGAAGGAGGATACACAGACCAGACAACAGAGGAGAGGGAAGATGTGATCTTGGCTTAACTGCCATGGTGAGATATTATAAGTCAGATGACACCTGACTTGACCTAGAGACAGCACAGTACAGTCTGTGCTGGGTCTGATCCAGAACAAAGCCTGCCAGGTCAGAGTTAATCCTTGGAATACATTTCTGTCAGCAGTGTAAACTTAAGTTGCACCACAGCTTTGCTTCACATGGCTACAGCTTCTTTTTCTGACACTAGGAGCCCCTTGGACACATGACAAGAGGGCAATAGTTTTCTGCTTCCCCAGCTCCATACCAAAGAACAATTCCTCTCTGAGAGGCCACTATGGCAGAAAAAATCTATTCCTTGGCACAGACAAAACGCAGGCCAAGACATGTATTCCCACAGCGATTTTCTGCCTCATAAATTGCAGGTCTTGATGGCTGCAAACCCACGTGAAGCACAAAAGCTATTCCCTTAGCAACGGGTGATACAACAAGACATCAGAGTAGCTGGGGCTACCCCCACGTGGTGCTGTGTCTTGCCTCACCTGCACATTGCCTTCAGAGTCAGCAATGCTTTTGACTGTCTCCAACCTTGCCACATAAGGTTGTCACCACAATGGGACTGTAATGGGAAACGAGTGATGCAAGTACAGCAGCAGGTTCTTTGCAGGGTCACTTTTGGAAGAGTATTCATGCTGTCCAAGAGACCATGAGGAATTCATTTAGCTCACTTGTTACACATGAGTGTTTGAAATCACTTAAAGGATCACCAGCAAGGGTATCGGGAAAAACCAGATTTAAGATTGAGCAGCAGCGTGACAAAGTTCATTGGCAAGACTCACTCTACTACTTACTGGACAGTTAAGGCACACCAAGGAAAAACAAGCAACGACAAAACAAAACAAAATCCAGCCAATCAAAACAGAAATGAACCAAGAACTGTCTATATGTGTGTGTGAGAGACTAAAGGAGAGCGAGGGCAAGGATAAAAAGGAATACAACCTAAAACCTTAACAGCACTCAACAGTACTTAGGCTTAACTTTTAACTTAACCTTAGTTTATACCTTAAACTTAAATTATAATTTAACCTTTAGAATTTAACAGAGGAATAACTCTTAACAGTATTTAACTTAACTTATAACTTCAAAATTAAACTAAGCCATTTAGCAAAATTTAGCAATTTAGCAGAATTTAACTCAGCTTATAACTTATGGCTTAATCTTACTTACAGGCCTAATTTAGATATCTAAGATACTTATACATCTAAGAAAGCAGCATTTCTCCCAGATTTGCTGTAGCATATGTGTACTGTTATGAATGAGCAAGGAAACAAATCTCCTTTCAACTGCCTTTATTAGGACAGCTTGGGGGTGGGGAACCCGAGGGGCTGCACACGCTGCCACTGCTCCTCGCAGCAATAAGGAAAACATTAACAGCTTTGTCAGGCGACCAACAGAGCTGAAGCTCCTTTTCTCATGAAGGTTGCAAGAAAACGCTGCTGGGTTTCTTGTGTGGGGTGTGCCTTGGAGGTGCAGTGCTGTGAGGTTATGGTGACGAGCTCTGGTGATGTTGTCATCTTCCTTACCTTTCTCCCCACCCGACAGTATCACTCTTTGTCCTAGATGGTGTTCTGGCTCCTTATGTCTAGGGGTTTTTTTCCCTTGAGTAGTACCCATAAGTGCTTTATGTCTCCTCATTTGCATACGCGCCATTTTGGGGAGCAGTGGAGGCAAGACCCGATGCGAAAGGGGGTACAAGGTAAGGGACGAACAACTAGAAACCTTAACAGGTACTGAAAACATTGACAACAGGGTGGTTAAGAACATTTAACAAACTTTAGCAACAGTAATTAACTGCGTAGACACCCTGTAAGAACACTTGCATCTGGGGATTTATTCCCCACATGCACGTGCATGCACACAGAGAGAAAGAATCAGTGCAAGGAAGGTATTTGTGAAAAAATCCCCTCAAAGATAGGGAAGTTCTCACTTTGGATGCCTTTGCAACTCCGCAGTGGTCCAAGAGTTGGGCCCTGAGGAGTAGGGCTGTTGGCCTAGGATTCATTGTTGTCCAGAAATTCTCTGAGTACAGCAAACATGAGAGCTGGTTGGCTCTGAGAGGCCCCACTCAAAGGGAGATTGCTGACACAGCCTGCTGGGGCCCAGGAGGGCTACAAGGATCTCCTTTTGGACCACTGCTTATGGGGCTGCAAGACAGTGGGCTTTAATCATAACAGTGTTTCATTCTGGCCACAGTTTGGGTCAGCACTTTCTCTGAAAGTGTGAGAACAGGGATGTTTCTGCTACTCAGGGAAGAAAAATAAATTTCCAAGGGTGTACATAAGGAAACCAGGAGCTCATTAGACAGCAGCAGTTTGTGGCAGCAATCTGTTTTTAATAAGCTCAAGAAGAGCTGAGCCCAGGTGCTGTTTGCCAAGGCCCAATGAGCATTTCTCAGATGGCAGCGCGGCCTGGAAAAGGCAGGGGGTATGCACCACCACAGCTGAATTTAGGTCTCTTTGCTAAGGGATTTAGGACCTGGTGTTGCCTCTTTCTACATGTACACGCAGTGCTGGTATAACTGGATCTGTTGCAGTTAAATTTCCTTAGGGATTGTGTCATACAAAGCACTATCAGAGTGTCTCATGAATCTGTGGGTTTTATGGCTTTGGATCATCTGATATGGGGAAAATTGTAGAGGTAATACAATGCCTTGCCTCCTCAGGTGGGATTGAACTTGCAGGCTAAGATTGCAGTTTGGGCAGTCAAATCCATTTAAGGCACCATTTGAAATGCTCCACAGTATCTGAAAAACCCCTGTGTAGCTGTCAGGCCTGACACACGAGCTGCAGCAAACCCCAAGGAGCTGCTTCACATGGCCTTTTGAAGGCAGCATTCAGCAGATTTGAGGGCTACATCAACGACTCTGCTTGGGATCCCACACTGTCTTCAACATTATGTGCCTCAAAACTGATCTTCACCCACAAAACTGACAAGGTTTGAAAATCCAGTGGTGGGGTGTGCAGTCTATGCTTCATTTATTTCTCTGGTCTTGGGATATGTGATAAGAAGAGTGTATCTTTCTCAAAGCTCCAGCTTCACCTTCATTTTCATCTTTATTTGCAACCTTTTTTGCCCTGCAATCTAGAATGAGGTGGCCCTCATAATGAAGTTTTCCATGAACCAGTGAATGTAATTTTGGTATTCCTCATATTGAGATACAGACATTGTAAAGTCATCCTTAAGAGCATGCAGAGATCTGGAACCAAGCTGTACTCCTTAACCTTTCCCTCTATGTTCATGAAAAAGTTAAAAAATTAAGATGACAAAAACTTTCTTGAAAAATATTACATTAGGGTTTTTTCTCTTATATGTAACTGCCCTAGTCCTTTAATAATCTCACAATCCCTGTTTTAAATATCTGCCTTTCTTCTTTGACATTAGTTTTTATTTTCATTCTATATCCACCTGATTATCATTTCCATACATTTCATATCACTGGGGTTGGAATTTCCCACGTCTTATCTGTATAGCACTTTTTTATTATTTTCTCATTATACTGCATGATTAAGTTGTTATGTAAAATTCTTTTAATCTGTTTCCATAAAACCTAATGTCTCTGGGGCAGGCTCATTAAAATCATGTGGTTTCCCAGATGATTGCTTGGGGCCTAAAAAGACACACAAGCACAAGCCATTTCTCAGTATATCATCCCTATCAGGTATGTTTGTAACATTCCAGGTTTGAAGAAACGAGGCAGACTGATTACAGACCACATTTGGAGGGGTTTTGTTTGTATATATGTCACTGATAAGTTAAGAAACTTTTTATTGGGGATATTCCTGTTGTAAAATTTTGATTTCATACAGCCAGGATATCTGTAGCCTGATCTCCTGACTTGCTGAAACCAGTGACTTTTTTGTTGGTATAGCAGAGTGAGGGCCTGTCTGTGAAAATGTGTTCATTATCATACATTATCCTGGAGAGAGCTCCTTGCCAGAATGTTTTTTATCCCCACAACCAAGATGTTTGTTAGTGAGTGAGAAATCCTGATCCATATCCTTTTGGGATGAGTAGGTAAAAGCGTGACATAGAGCCATAGAAAGAATACTTAAGGTTGGAAAGGACCTCCAAGATCATAAATTCCAACTTTGAACCCACCACCACCACACATTCATCACCAATGCTGCTCTCAGGTGCCACATACACGTTTTTGGAACACCTGCAGCTATGATGACTCCACCACTTCCCTGGGCAGCCTATTCCAAGGGTTTACAATGCTTTTCAGTGAAAAATCTTTTCCCTATATCTAATCTAAAACTCTCCTGGCATGACTTGAGGCAATTTTTCCTTGTCCTGTCACTTGTTGCTTGGGAGAAGAGATTGACCCAACCGGGCAACACCCTCCTGTCAGGGAGTTGTAGAGAGGGATAAAGTCCCCTCTGAGTCCCGTTCTCTCCAGACTAAACAGCCCAGCTCCCTCAGCTGCTCCTCATCAAACTTGTGCTCCAGACCCTTCCCTTCTCTGCTCCCTTCTCTGGAAATGCTCTAGCACCTAAATGTCTTTCTTGTAATGGGAGGCCCAAAACTGATCACAGGGTTCGAGGCAGAAGTCATGAAAGTTTAATTATCCCTTGCAAGGTCATTCAGTTAACTTGGTGCTTTCTACCTTGTACTTTCCAGTCTGTGCATCTGAGGACAAGCAGTATCATTTGTCTTGTGGCATACACAGCTCTGGACACGGGGCAACAGTGGCTGATACTGGTTTCAGAGCTCCCCCATCACTGGTGAAACCATGTGGGAGGTAGCTGTGTGAGCACCTCCACATGCCACACAGAACAGCTGCTTTTGCTCTGGGTCCTGGAGGCCAGCATGGCACCCCATACCCAGCCTGCTCCCGGGACCTGAACCCATGTCTTCACATGGTGCTGTGTCACAAGCTTTTCTAGCTGGTGCTGAGCTACCCCAGGTGCCTCCATGTGGAGTGCTCTGGAGTTTTGGATCTCTTCCCCTGTCATTCACTGTTTGCTGTTCCTGGATATCTGATTTTTGCTGTAATATTTGAACACAGAATCACAGAATGATTTTTGTTGAGGGGACCTTAGAGATCATCTTGTTCCAGCTCCTCTGCCATGGGCAGGTATATATTCCACTGCACCAGGTTGCTCAGAGCTTCATCCAGTCTGCTGTTGAATTCTTGCAGACATGGGGCATCCACAACTTCTCTGAACAACCTGTTCCAGTGCCTCACCACCCTCACAGTAACAATTGGGGTTTTTTGTAATATCTTATCTAAACCTACTCTCTTTCAGTTGGAAACCTCCACAGTACTACAACTTGTCAAACAGGGTTTTTTTGCCTGGAGGCCTGCCTTGCCTTGAGCAATGAATGCATTTCCTCATGAATGTGTGAGAGAATGAAGGAACAACAAGACAAATCCAACAACAGATTTTGCTTTCTGAAAGTGAGTGATAATTAAAAATGCCCAGACCAATGCAGGCTTTAAGCAAACGTGATCTTCCTAGTGCTATCTGTCACACTCATTTGGGAATACCTTTATTTTATGATGCTTATCACCTAGTGAATAATGTTGGACTGGAAAGGGATGGGAAAGATGAGCATCATTGGGAAAGCCGGGATGATGTCTCCTTGTGCTGCAGGGCATGAGTTTTCAGGTTCTTCCTTATGCAATGTATTATGCTTCACACTAAAAGCCTGAAAAGAGGAGACAGAAAGTGGTGCTGAAAAGCACATAACACCTAGGCTCACTGGGAATGCACACAGTAAAAGTCATGCAACAGAAAAGGATGGCATTGATGCAGTAACATCACACTACTGAGAGATGGAATGCCAAAAATTGTACCGAGGGTTCAGTCAGTTCCAGATCACTTCAGCTTACGAAAAAGTGGTAAATGAAGTTGTCTGGATCTTCACATTTCAAACATCTCCAGTGTAAACAGACAGTCTACATCTCTGCAAAGGTTCAAAGAAATGTCTGCTTTCAAATATTTCCCACCATGCTGAAAGCTTTTAGCCACAGCATAGCCTTTTGTCTCAAGCCTAGTGATAACAACTTATTTTTCTTTTTCTTGATTTGGCTGCATCTGTCCATTTCCTGGGCAGGTCTTACTCACTTGTGACTGCTGCTTCTCATGATAAAACCTTGTTTCCTGTCAGTGGGACCTCGTTAGTAATTGACTGAAGAGAAGGGGAGGGTGGAAAACAGATAGAGTGATATTTTTCAGAAAAAATGCAATCCAGGGCAAAAATTTATGCATTTGCCAGTTCACATCTCCTGTTTCCAAGTATGTAGTCTGTTTTAAGGAGGCTTTCCATGCCAGAGGTGTGCTAATAGATGCAGTAGATAGCCAGAGGGAAGGAGTAGATGAGTGGCTGAATGGATCATTGTCCTCCAAAATTCCCCAGATCAACTTGGTACCTCAGTCTATCAATGCCTCATTGCCATTTGGCTGGCTCCTTTTATTCCCCTACAAAATTAGGCCTTTAAAAGAACTTTATCGGTTCCCATTGTTTTCACTAATTCCATCACAAATTCCACTGCCTTCCCAGGACCTGGGATCTTCATCATCAGCTCCAGCTATACGGGAGAGAAGACTTTTCTTGCAGAAAGCAGGAAAAAATAAAGCCATCTGTTATGAATGAATATGAATCAGATTAGTATAAAAAAACCAATTTATTAAAAAAACACAATTTTGGAAAAGCCACGGAAAAAGGGGTCAGCACAGCTAGCTATGGGTGGAGTGGCAAGCGACACAGAGTCTGTCTGCCAACCAAACCTCCACACCAAGCCTCGAAAACCCGGGGTTTTTAAGCCGTTTTTGTGCCCTGAGGGCCAAGTTCAGAGTCTAATGTGGATGCTGATGAGCTTTCCGCGTTGTGAATAGGTTTCTGAAAAGGGTAAATCGTCCTTCCTGAGTCTGGTCCTCGGGAGAGAATAGATTTCCTGCGCTGAGTTGAGTGGTCCATTGCAAGGGTATGTCGAGGCAGGAGATGATATCAGAACCCGGATAATCCAGTCAGTTGATATCGCAAGTCCATCATCCTGGAATACTTGGACGCTGGCACGTATCCCGCCCAGGATACCCTTTCTGTTGCAAATGTCCATTTTTCCATTCAGACCTGAGCACCGGGAGTCTCCGCCCTGGCCATGTCTTTATTTTACAAATGGGTTTTCTAAAGCGAATGCAGAGTTACGGGAAAAGAGAAAAAAAAAAGAGAAAAAGCCTCTACTTGAGGCTTCGGGGTTTTAGGTCTGAGATTTGGATTTAACAAATATTTCATACACGAATTTATGCCATATTCCCCACACATCTAAACACATTAATGCATCAGGGTTAAATGGAGAAATAAAGCCATCTAAACACATTAAACACTGTGGCTTGGGGTCAGGCAACTTTTTCAAGGAACAAGAACAGATCCAGGTTACTTGAGAGCCCACTTAGACATGATTCCTGAAACAATGGTTTTCTATTCCATTTTGAGAGTCCTAATCACTGCAATGAACAATAATGTGTAGCTATTAATATTGTATTAAAAGACTTCATATTATGTATTCGTTGGGTTTTTCTGATACCAGACCATGGCAGCATTAACTTTGGATTAATGTAACAGTTAAAACCAGCAAACTGGTCTGCCTCGGCTGCCAGCCTGGAACTCTCTCAGCACATGAGCTCTGCTGCTGGTAAAGTTGCACATTGGAGCAGTTCAGCAAAGAAGAGGTTGAAATGTGGATGTCTAATAAGAGATGTGAATATCTAATAAGGATGTACTTTCTACATCATCCACCAATGGATTAAACAGGTGCTGTTTTCTTGAATGCTCCAAGATGACATTGCTGATGACTCATTCTGGAACAGAGAATTCATTGAACACACTAATGTGCGTGCATATTTATCTTCCTTCAGGATATTTGAAAAGCAGTTGAATTCCCTGGCAATTATTCAGCTGAAAAGGTAACTACTGGCCAGGGTGCCAAAAATTCATCAGTGTTAGTGGGATACATGGCGTACTGTCAAAGGTAAAATAAAAGTTCCTTGCACTTATTTAAATGTCTTGATCTCTTGAGAGATGAAGTTTCATGATTTAACAGTATTCAGCAATTTGATTATGTGTATTTTCTCAGGAGTGCTGCTGCACGGGTGCAATAACATGTAAACTATCACTTCTTTTAACCACAGAAGAAAACATTTAAGCAGCAGTTTTATGTTACTACATTCATATTATTTCTAGCCTTCAGCTTCTCTTCTCTGGGTCACAAATTCTTTGCCAACAGGAGCTCTTACCTTAAAGGACTGACCTGACTGACTGGAAACTCAACCCTGAAGGGTATTTTTTATGTAAGTAGGTTCAGGACTGGCTGGAAGAGGGAGGAAGCCCCTGTCTGGGGAGAGGTGCAAGGAGAGGGCTCGGTGCAGCCACCTGGAAGCTGATATTGACACTATGACTTGTCAAATCCACATGGGAAATTGATGTGTGAAAATTGGCACCCCATAATAAAGGAATGCTGCTCTTCCAGACACACAGTAACTTCCTTGGTGACAGACTCTTGGTTCTGTGACTCTCATGAAGCCATGGATGTGACTTTGCTCCCTTGAACCACCTGGGTGCCACCAGCCTTCCCTCCCAGGTCCTATTTCAAGGACTTACCCCACATCAGCAGTAGGTGGGCAGAGGTGATAAAATCCCCTCCTTTCTGGCCTGGAGTTACTTGGTGAAGCACTGCGGGGAGCACAGCTGAGGAGGTGCCTTGGGAAGCTCCATATCAGGAGTGGCAATTAGATTTATACTGACATACCAATAAACCACCTTGGTTTGTTAATTTGTGCAGTCATAGCTAACACAAATTACTCTCAAATTGACCTGGTCTAGCAGAAGGTGAGAGGGGTTTGGAACTAGATGGTCCTTAAGATCCCTTTCAACCCAAACCATTTTGTGATTCTGTGAAAACTTCCTCTGCCTATAGTCAGCAAGCACAGGTTTAGAGTTCTCCTGCTCTCACCCTTTGGAACAGGTGTACTAACCCTTGCATGGAGTGGTTAAAGTTGCTGTGTTATTTTTTCTGGCCTGGTTAACCAGACTGGCAGTTTTTGCCAGTCTCTACTCTGGAGAACAAGGAATCAGCTCAGAAAATGGGTGGGTTTGAGTCTTCTTCTATAGCTTTTTTTATGGGCTGTATGACTTCACTGTTGAAATGTCATAATATGTTGTGCTTCTGTCTCCTTGCATCATGGTTAAATGGAGGTAAGGAGCCACCTTTGCTCTACTGCTCCCACAGAACCTGTGCCTGGGCTTTTGGAACACTGTTAGACTTATTCTTTTACTGCAGGTATCAGTGCTTTTGGAGATGTACAGGATCCTGAAGTCACAGACAGCCCCATGTTAGCATAGCCCAAATGTTAGCCTAATGAGGCTGGAAGTTAGGACTATCTTCTAAATAGAAGAAATAGAGACACATTGTGGTTAAAAATGGCTATGGTGATGGTCCCTCCAGTCTTTTTCAAGAGCTGTATCCTGGTCGTGTGGGCAAGGGGTGACAGGCTGGCCGTCGCTGCCAGTACTCTAAGAGACTCTTTGGATGCAGCCGAGTATCCCCGCCTTGTGTATAGGGCTGGATCCTGACCACCAGTTTGTCTGCCATTGCAGAAAGGGCTTTGCTGGCTTTGGGCTGCTGGGAGGGGTGCCCTTGTTTGTGTGACTGTCTGCCCTTGTGTTGCAGTGACTCTGTGGGATGAGGGCTGGCAGCCACTGGGTGCTTGCCTGTTTCCAGGGCTCTGCTGGGTTCGCCCCTCACCCAGGCACATCCTGTCCTTCTGGTTCCTTCTCAAGTGTTTCACCACAGACAAAGGGTACTCCTCTTGGCCCCAGCTGATCTCACCATCAGAGGGTTTATCCTTAGCTCTGACCTCACTTCTTCTTTTTTAAAACGGTCATTGTAATTCTCCCTTAGGAATCCTCCCTTTGAACACCAGTTGAGACTGTGCAGAGCTTTCCTCCAGTATCCCCAGCAGAAACTGTTCACCCTAGTCCTTTCTAACCTTTACTTTCTTTGTCACACTTTTGTCACCTACCTTTCATTTTCAGAGCTTTCTGACCTGGGTTCTTCAGCTGTCATGTAAATCTGATATATTATCTTAATGCTTTGAAGACATACCTTTATGCTTTGTCTCTTGGAATGAGAGAAAAATAGCATTAGGTTGTGCCATAAGAGATTTATATTAGAAATTAAGAAAATTTCTTCACAGAAAGGATTGTCAAGCACTGGAAGAGGCTGCCCAGGGAAATTATGGTGTCACCATCCCTGGAGGTATTTACAAGATATATAGATATTTCATTTAGCAACATGATTTATAGGTGGGCTTGGCACTATTGGATTCATAGCTGGACTCAATTCTTAAAAGTTTTTTCCAACCTAAACAATTCTCTGATTTTATGAAACTCACTGGAATTTTCTGCTACAACTCTGCAGCATAAATTCACATATATATTTTTAGATCCTTTAGCCTAGATGGATGTCTTTCTTCTGCTGATCACAAAATGATTTTCCTTTTCATTTTATCATTTTTCATCTCCCTTTCCTACCAATGCTGTTTTCAGGGCTGGATTTTTAACTTTTCTCATCTCACAGATTTCTCTGACCTCCCCAGCCTCTGTCTCAGCTCCCTGAAGGGTGTGACTGCCGTGTTATCATCCTTCTCTCCTTCTGGAAACATGGACATGCTGCAGGCACTTCATGCACACCATGACAATTTAGCAAGAATCTTGAGAGAAAGCATCTAATCATCTCTCAGCCCTGGAGCAGGATCCTATCAATTTAAATAATTCCCTAATAAGTACTGGTCTAGTCTGTTTTTCCAAGCCACCCAGGATGGAGGATCCACACCTTCCCAGGCAATCAGCTTCACTATCGTCACTGTTTAAAAGTAATGTAAGCCCCCTATGCTAGTTTTTTCCTATCCAGCCCTGTTTTTTTTTAGACATATATGATGTGACTGGATGTCCCCTGAGCACATTTATTGTTTTCACCTTCTCTAATAAGGCTTATTTTCCAGGTCTCTTATTGCTGCAGATTGTGCCTCCTCCTTGCTCTGCTTGGTTTCATCTCTAAAAGAGCACATGAAAAGGCTGCAGCTTCACACCCTCCCTCTCTGAGAGGTGGGTTCACACCCTCCCTCTGTGAGAGGAGAGTTCTATATAATTCAGTGAGACTAGTGTGGTCATGTTGTTCAGCAAAGTCCCCCAGGCACTTCACTAATCATCTTAAATGAAAGGGCATGAAATTAAAATCACCAGAGACAGTCACATCTTCTCATCTTCCTATCTGTATCTGCAGTCCCACATGAAGTCAAATGGCAGAATCACCCCAATCTAGGTACCCCAGCCTGCCTGGGGACATGGTTTTATTCTGTCGGAGATTTAAGACCAATATGAAATTTATTTTAATCCTGAACAGGCTGCAGTCAGGACTTTGATTTCATTTTAACGTATCTACTGCAACGTGAGACCATTTCTGAGCTGAAAAAGAATTTCAGGATGAAGACATTATTCTCCCTTGTTTTCTTGTGATATCAGCTTTATGGACAATAGGGGACCAAGGCTCTTACTGTGATTCCCATTCTCATAGCACTGTGGGCTTAGGTAAGAAGTGATCCCACTGGACTAGTCAATATATTGGGAAATGTCAAAAGACCACTGTCCTTTGAAGAGGTTAGTCTCAAATGGGAAGGGGGCATGAGGGCACTTCAGTTCTTCCTGTCTGTCAGTGCAAAAAGTCCTGGAGGGTCTGTGTCCCGTATGGTGCAGGACAAGAGGATGTCTTCAGGGTAGGATATGGTTTCAGTGAGGCAGCCCACCCTGCTAAAACCTGCACATGAGGCAGGGAGCCCGTGGGCCAATGGAAAGCTGGTCACTACTGCTTGTCATTACCTCATCATAAGATGCCAGGGCATGGAAAACTGCTATAAACTTACCTGATCTGTGACCAGGCTGTCTCGCAACTGCCTCAATGCTCTCTGCTGACTTGGTTTAATTTAAAGCCCAGAAGGACAATAGAAGACCTCCTTATCAGCCTCCAAGTGTTTTATATCAAAACCCAAACCCTGGAGTACCAGCTTTGCTGCTCTGACATATTCATCTCCAAGAACCCTTGACTGAGCCTGCTCCAAGCTCTTCTTTTGCAGTCATTTTACAAAGTGAAGCTGCACTCTAGCTTGGAGAGGAAGCTCATTGCTTTGATGCTGCCTGCTTTCCCGCTGTACTCCAGGCATGGGAGCTCCTGACTCTATGATGGGAATGATGAAATGGGAAACCAGCCATCAAAAAATCAGCCACAGGGGAATTTCATGGCTGGTCCTTGCTATACATTGCTTCTTTGGGCCTAACAGTGAGAGCATAACTGTGAGGGCTTTTCAAATGGTTTCCTTTCCATCCTCTCCATAAGGATGGTGGAGGCTGAACATTGTTCAAAGCCTTTACCAGAGACATACCTGGTATGCATGCCTGGGAAAGCCAGTCTTACCCACAGGATGCATGCTCTAAATGGGGGAAAAACAAACAGCATCAGTCATGAAGAAAAAGGCGAAACCTGTGTTTTAAAAGAAAAAGCAAACACTGGTGTTAGTGCTTAGCAGTATATATATTGTTCAGAAAACTTTCCCAACCTCTACTTCCCCAAAATACCCCCTTTCCTTCCAGTTTATAAAGCCCTTCTGACACACAGTGCTTTGTTTGGCAAGACTTGGCAGCTCCCTGTGCTTACGTCCCATCAGCATGAGAGTATCCCTTGGACTCAGCTTTCTCCTGGCTTTCCTGGACTCAGGTGAGTTTTCCACTGGGACCTGTGGGGTTGTGAGACATGAAAGAGGTCTGGGAATGGAGTGCTTTTTGTGTGAGGCTATTGCTGCCATCTGAGCCATAAACCCCCCTCATCTTGGAGGATTTGCACTGCAGAGGGATGAGGGTGATGGGTCTTGGGGGATCTTTGGTTCTGTGCAGATGAGGGTGTTGGCATTTACAACCTGAGATTGCAGTCTCATTTTCTGTGGTGCTCACTGGTGGTTTAGCCAGGACAGCCATCAGAGTGATTCAGGTTATCCTGAGGCAGCCAGACTTTGGTAAGCTGGATCCATCTCTAGGCTCATTTATTTTACTCATGTCCAGGGTTGTGTGACATTTTGGACATAATGTCATCTCAGCCATCCTTCAGCTCTGCTCCAGAAAAGCATAGCTGCCTTGGAAGTCTTGAGTCACAGTAGGTGCCACGGCCACTGCAAGGTGCCTTAGTTGGCACTTGGGTATAGGAAGGTGACACATGCCCTGGACCTGTTAATCTACATGCTGGACTTTTGTGGCTGTGTGTCATGGAAGAGATCCTGTTTGTCCTCTGTTGAAATACATGTTATGCCTTTCTAAGTGCTTACTTAGGAATATCTAATATTTTGGTCTGCTTAAAGTGTTCCAGCAGGTATCTGGTGAAGCGGTTTCCCCTAATGCTTACAAAGAGATATACAAAGAGAAAATGCTTACAAAGAAAGTCTCCAGTTTGTACAGAGTACAGCCAGTACCTGCTGGCAGCTCTTGTTCTCCAGCCACTCAGGTGCCCTTATTCACTACAAAGAGAGAATTTGGGGTCTGTGGATCCAGGGGCACCTGTGTGCCTGTGAGGATGAAGAGGTTTGTAGGGCTGCTATCATCAGCAACCCCAGGAAAACTCCAACACAGATTGTACGATGAAGCAGGAAAAATAAGGGAAATGTGAAAAGTGCTGATCCATGCTGAAATCAAACATCAGTGAAAAGGGAAGTGAGTTCCCATATGACTGCTGCTCAGGAATGTGTCCTCCTCTCTCCAGGGACCTGCCTCCAGTGTGAGATATGTCACAGCATGGGAAAAAGCTGCTCTGGCCCCAGGAAAACCTGCACTGGTGGTGAAGACACCTGTGGCATTATTCTGCATGAGGTCCTAATAGGTGAGACATCCTCTAAGCCAGTGTGGCTTTCAGAGTGGGGCTGGCTGGGGGACTTGGCTCTCTCCCCACTTCTGTCACTGGCAGTATGGTCCATCCTTGGGTAACCTGTACATTTTGCTTTTACTGACAGATGACCAAGAGATCAGGATAGTCTGGGATAGGAAAGGCTGCTTTATTCCTCTATTTCAAGAAGCAGTGTTCTACTGGGAGGGTGTTTCTTAGTTGTGGAGGGAAGGACCAAAACCTCATAGTGGGAGGAGACACTGGCTTTTAATTCTGGCTAAGGTGAGTAGTTGAGTCAGGAAGCTGAGAGACTGAGCTATGACTTACACTAAGCTGCTGACATCTAGTACTGGGAGTGCGCTGGTGATGCGTGGAGAGAGAAGCTTGCCCGTCTTCAAGCAGGGATGGGGACACCATGCAGCCATGCAGTGCCACCAGGGCTGAGCTATCACTTTTTCACTTTATCATCGTAATCATCATCATCATCAATCAGTTTAGCTTGGAAGAAACCTTAAAGATCATGTAGTTTCAAACCCCCTGCCCTGGGCAGGGAGACCTTCCACTAGACCAGGTTGCTTAGAGCCCCATCCAACTTGGCCTTGAACACTGCCAGAGGTGGGAAACATTCAGAGATTCCCCTTGCAACTTGTCTTGGTGTCACACCACCCTCACTGTAAAGAATTTCTTCTTAATACCTAATCTTAATCTATGCTCTTTCAGTCTGAAGCCATTCCCTCTAGCCCTATTAGTTCATGTCCTTGTCAAGAACCCCTCTCCATCTCTCTTGTAGCTCCTTTAGGCACTGGAAGCTGCTATAAGATGATCTTGGAGCCTGCACTTCTCTAGGCTGAATAATCCCAACTCTTTTAGATTGTCCTCACAGGAAATGTTGTCAACCAGTAACCATATTCCTGGTGTTGAGCCCTGGCACAGCTTGGACACTCAGTTGTGATAGAGGCATGGCCTCAGTCATTGCTCAGCCTTAGTGATGTGATTGTTGCCTTTTAGACTGGGGTCTGGCTCATATCCTACCAGCTTTGGTGCTGACAGCTCTAGTGTCTGCCTTTTGCTGCTGGTGCACCTACCCTTCATCCTTCAAGCACTTCAGCAGACTCAGTTTAGCTGTTGTGCTCCCCTTTACACCTTTTGGGCTTGGCTGATGGGGTAGACCAGACTTGCCCATGTCAGGATGCTTGTGGGTGTGATAGACTGTGCACTCTGTAGATTGTACACAGGCTGAGCAAGCCTGTGCAATGGGTCAGAGGCATGTGTCACACCATAATCTCTGCAGGTGAGGTGTCCTGACTCACTGGTCATGCTTCTGAGGGGGCTCAGGCCCTGGGACAGCTGCCTAGAAGGTGGTACAGGAACTAATGGGAGGGGAAGGAAGTTACTTTTTTGTTGAACAACTTGACACTGCCTTCTGCCTCATGACAGGGGGAATGGCCATCTCTTCATCCATCAAGTCCTGCCTGCCATCCCACATATGCCACCTTGGTCCTGTCACTGTGAACTATGGGAAGGTGAAAGCAAAGAGCCACTTGGTTTGCTGCACGGGTGATGACTGTCGGACCACCTCTGTGTCATGTAAACTCTTTATTTTCCTTATAGCCCATCCCCTCTCTGTCTGTTCCGTGCCATGGTGAGGCCTTCCAGGCTAAGCCATCACCTGGGTTCTTCCTCTCGTTCTCTCATTGAAACCAACTACAGCCAATGTCTTTCATTCCAGTGCCACCAGATAATGATGTGCCCAATGGATACCAGTGCCCTGCCTGCTACAGCGTGGACTCCTTTCAGTGCAGTAATGAAGTTGTAAACTGCACTGGATCTGAAGACCAGTGTGTTGACCTTGCTGGATTAATGAATGCTGGTAACTGTCTATCATTTGGGGCTGTTTTTCATCTTCTTGATGGGTAAAATGGGTGAAACTAGCCTAAGATAAAGCACTACGGAGATAAAAATGGGCAAAAGATGTGGGGAAAAAAAAAAAAAAAAAGGAAGATACAAGGAGCTTAAAGCTGAAAGTGAAAACTTTAGCTGATCAAAGGGCAGGTGTTGTTTCTCTTTCCTTTTTCCCAGTCATGCATGGATAATTGCTGGCATTCTTCATAACATGGCGTAACTGAGATCAAGAGTGAAACTGGTTTCTTGGGGCAGTCTGGTTACATAGCTGTGTAACAAACTTGACCAAGCCCCTGATCATGCTGGCCCTAGCTAGGATGTATGAGGGTGAATCTGGATCTAAGCCAGTTGCCAGCTTAGTGGAGATTCAGATGGAGCTTTGCAGAAACATTGCTTTCCCATGGGGTAATAGCAGTCACTAGGGACAAGACACTGTTTTGCAGTGGTGCTTCTGCATAAGGAAAGCTGGGGACAGGTCCCCTCCCTTGCAGTCTACCCTTTGAACAGCTCCATCAGGAATATTTTTCCTACTTCAGGTCCTGTAATTAGACAGCAGAAAGTTTTCCACACCTGTTGCAGGTAAAAGACTTTGACATTTCATGGCACACCTGTGTTCCAGAAGGCAGGAAAAAACCCATGGAAATAAAGGCAGCAACACCAGCTGTAGAAGCAGACTGAAAAACAATTATCTTGCACATGGTTATGGATGAACTTCCTTCGAGTTGATGATATTGCTAGGTGATGATGTGATGGCTGAAGGTCCTTCCTACAGGCTTTATTAATGTGCTGTCCAAACCCTGAATTAGATCATGTTTCACAGAGACAACATGAAGGAAAACAAGAATTTTTGTAGTCACAGCAATGAAAATAGAGTGGCACAATTAATTCAGAGTACCACTGAAGTAAAAAAAGTTCCTAATTTGCCTTAACTTGATTGATCAGCCACTGTGAATGGAGAAGGTCTGTGCAGTGTGATAAACTGTGCAGAGAAAGCAGCAGTGTAGGGGAGCACAAGAAGGTGAGGAACTAATGGGGTGCCTTTACATGCTATTTGTAGTTGAGATAAAATTGTCCAACAAAGTACTCCAGACCTCCATAACCTGCACAGCAGAGACACACGAACAGCATTAGCAAAAGCAAGCAACAGGAGCAAGAATATCTGAATGGGGAATTAGCCATTCAGCACCCACTCACGTCTCCTGGTAAATGCTACAGTGGTGGCAAAGGACAAGTTCAGGTTTCATTTGGCTTGTCAGTAGGTTTCTCTCTTGGCTTGGCTAAAATGCTATAAAGCCTTTGAGAATAAATTCCTCTTGATAAATGGCTTGGGCTGTATTGCCATTGAGACTTCTCATCTCCATGTCAAATCTGACTGAGAAAGTCATCCAGATGGAGTGTCATGAGACGGTCAGAGACAGAAGGAGACAATGAATACCTGGCATACTGTTACACAGCCCTGGTTTCTTTAGGAAGCCAAAGTTTAGGCAGCAGAATCTTTAAACATGAGAAAGAGAACTACTTAAGATGTTTTCACTTTTTAAATTTAAATGCTTAGAATTTTTAAAAGTAATTTTATTCAGCAGAAAGAAAAAAGACAAACTTTAAACTGTATGTATTTCAAGTCAACCAAGATGGCCTTGCTGTTTCCTCAGCTTTGTTCAGGGGATGGGAACAGACAGGGCTGATGGGTTTGGAACCAACTGGATGTAATGAATGGGCCATTCTTAGGTTGGAAATGGGGACTGCACTGGCCAGGGTGGGAATAATGTTGGGGATTGGATCCGCTGATACATGGAACGCATTTCTTGTATTTCCCCTGCACAGGTGGACTGTCTCTGAAAGCTGCCATGAAGGGTTGCACCACCATTTCTGAATGCAATATGGTAGGAGATGGAAAAAACAACCTGGGGATGATGGACATAAAGTTGAAACGGTTCCAATGCAGACCAGCTTCTGCTATGTACAGTGTGGTGTTCGCTGGGGTGGCCCCTCTACACACAACCTTCCTTCCTGTGCTGTCAGGACTCATCCTGGAGAAGGTACTTTTCTGACTCTCACTGATGCTGGGGTGGGTAATACCCACAGCAAACTCCAGCAGTGGTTTGCAACTTAGTCCTTTTTGCTGTAGCTTCTTCTGTATGGGGATTTTATTTTCAGATTAGCTCTTCTTTCATATTTCACAAAATAAAGACAGCACTTACACTTTGTTTTTGCATTGATTTAATCTCATTTAAAGCTTCACAAGTTCAACTGTGCTTAGTTTTGTGTTGCATTCTCTCAGTGCTTTATCCACACTGGGACCGTACAAGACTGTGTGAGGTCTTCAAACCCTGCACTGGAAGTGGGAGCTCTCAAGACAGCCCTGGAGTTTACATCCTCTATCTCAGTATAAGTGACAACTTACAAAGCCACTTTTCCAGGCTCTGAAAAGGACTGGAGATGAGTTCCTGAGAGGTTCACTCTGAGTAGAAGGGTCACTTGCCCCTTTTTCCAAATAGGGTGCCCTTGTGTCCTGTTTGTCCAAGTAGGAGGAGTCCCTCAGCTCAAAGGGTTGCTTGTGGCGCTGGGCCACAAATAATATTTGCTCCAGGGTATAAGACACTGCAGTAAGCAACCTGCTTCTGGCAAGAAGTTGCCTTACGAGACACTCTCCCATTTAGTCATAAGTTTCATGATATCTGCAATAAATGCTTATGTTGGGAACATTTAATTTCATAAAACAGGTTGCTTTCCATGGTGACAGACTGCTGGGAGTCCAACTAATGGGAAACTTCAGCCCAATGCTTATTTCCTTTCTGAAACTTGCCTGAACAACATTCACAACTTCTGTAGCCTTCCCACTTCTACATTTGCCACACCCTGGCTATTCTGCCCTAACCACTCCTTGCTTCATTCCCTAGTATCCTTGGGTTGGTATCACACAAAAGCACTGCAGAAGAACACCTCATCAGGCATCATTGCCATACCTGGGAGTTAGTACTGGCTGTGGGCTAGAGGATGGAGTGGTGAGAACTCTGGGAGATGCTGAGGTGTGCAGTGGAGAGGTGTTAGCAAACTTCAGCATCTCCCTGTGTGTCTGTTCCATCTGAGGGGCCCAGTTTGGAGCAGACTACAGGACTATTAAGCAAAGTTCATGGTTGTGTCTGCCCCCAATTGCCCCAGCTCACAGTGGAAGCATGCGTTTTTAGCACGGAGTTCCAGGGATCAGGAACACAATTTCATCTCCTAGTTCAATGCTAGGAAAGTCTTGGCTGCTGAAACCAGACCACAACATGTGGCAGTAGTGACATAACTGTGACTGCCTGTGTATGTGTGAATGTATATGTGAGCAGCTTATAAATTGCAGCATGGCGGCTGAATGTTCTTGCAGTTTTTGTGTCCTCAGACTTCCCCTTCTTTCCAAACAGGCTGAAACTCTTTTCTTCCTAGTATTCCCACCAAATTATTTGGGATAAAATATTACATTATCTCTTATAACAAAGGGGTGTGGGCCTGAGAGTGAAAATTAATTTTGGGGGTAGGGAGTGAGCTGATAATAGAGATTTAATACAGGAAAAAGAGTGTGGTTAGACTCAATTATGTGCAGAGGCTGTACAACTACAGCGTGGATATTAGAAAATGAACACAGCTCCCTCTTCATGGTGTACCAATACACTGATACTGCAGTGACCCGCTCATTCAGCATTTTTCCAGATCTGATAAAATCCTGGAATTAAAAAAACTCTCTATCTATGTAAGTACATTATCCCTGAACACATCTCCTGCATGCTCATGCGGAACATTACATTACTGTCCATGGCACCCCTGTGGCAGGTCTTGATCCACTTTCATGGCTCAACCCTTCACTTTCTGTTCATTCCACTCCAACCTGTGATGTTACCGGGATGGAAAAGCTGAATGCATCTGTTCAGCCTGGTGATACACAAGACTCGGTGTGATACACATCCAGAGAGCTATGGTGCTGGGGCGGTATTTCAGGGAGCGCAAGGCAGGAGACCAGACAGCAATATTTCTGATGAGGGTTTCTGGTGCAGAAAGAAGAAGCAGCTTAATTTTGACCTCTAACTCAATGTTGTGGCAAACAAAGCTGTTGCAGTCTGGCTGCAGAAATGGTGAAGTGACGAGTGGAAACAACCTTGCATCTTTATGACTGATACCCTTGTGCTTGATCCTGTTCCAGCATCCACATTTTAAAATGCTGTTACAAATGGAAAACATGAAATAAAATGCCTTACAGTGAAAGTCTTCAGGAGCATAAACCTGTGGTTTTACTGAAAAAAAAAAAAGTTGGGGATGTACCTTGTTTACAGGCTATTAGCACACTTACCTGGAAGTGATAAGATCTTAAAGGGGTCTTGTATACATGGGAGTGCAGCAATAACCTGACAAAACCAAAGGAGAGAAAGCAACACCATCACTGTGCACAGAATGCGACTGTTAGACCAAAGATTCATCAGTTTTTTGTGTTTGAAATCCAGAATGAAGACCTTTCAGAATTGGACAGGTTAAAAACTGTTCAGGCAGAGCTGGGAGAAACATGATGGACTGGATGAACGTGATAGGATGGTGAGCCTTTCTGATCTCAGATTCTGGCTTCTGAGGAGGGAGATGATGCTGAAGTGTGCTCAGATAAAAGCAACACAAAAGACGGAAAAAACTCCCCTGGTAACGCCAATTTACTAAACCAAATCAAACAGTGGCATCTCAGTGTCTTGAGCAAGGAGAGATGAATGAGCAGCGCTTGTCTCTCAGTAATTGCAGGGTGTGACAGCAGAGGTGGGGGCATGTCCAGAGATCCCCCGTAAAGCCACCACTCTGGGGAACATGGGAAGCCCCATTGCTCACAGGGTTAAGTTGAGGATGTGCAGCAAGAAGCAGCCTTTGAGGTCGTAGGAATGTTGGGGAAGGGCAAGGAGAGATGTGGCCAAAACCCACCACTGTAAGTGGAATGACTTCTGCTGATTTTAATGGGCTCTGAACAATGCCTTAGACACCAAAATGGCTTGTTTCCATCTGCAGCTTCTCCTTATAATATATACAAACCCTACTCCCACACAGACGCATACATGCAGACATGCAAATACCAGATGCTCCCTTAGATCTTGCAGATACTTCAGCCACCAGAGACACAGACACTCACAGCTCTGCATGGCTGGAGCTGCCTTCCTCACCCTCAACACCCACCATGTCAACAGCAGCCTTTATCTCCCCTTTGGTATCACCAAGAGGGCTCAGACCACTGTCCTGGCTTCCCAGACAGTGGAAAATTGACCATGTCCTGGCATTCCTTCTCTCCTGAAGTTTTGGTTCTTTCCCAAAATGCTGAGTCAGCCAGAAAGCCTGGTGGCAGACAGAAAACCCATAGGAGGTCTGAAGCAGGGGGATGGACATGCAGGAATTTTGCTCAACAGACTGGTGATTTTGGAGGGTAGTGGGAAGGTGGGGATTTGATGGACACAGCCCTGAACTCAGTGGATGGACTGGAAAGGAGCAGAGCAGAAGTCAGGGAGAAGGGGCTGCATCTCTGTGCAGCCATGCACCATGCAAGGCAATCCTTATCAGACACTAAAACCCCTTGGCTCCTTCTCCCCTGCATATCTGTCTGGGAATGGTTTTTCTCTTTTTTTCTCACATTTTGGGAGGCATTTGTGCCCCCAGCTGTTTCATACCTGGAGCTCAGGACACCAGGACCCAGTTTATCTGACCAGAGCCTGGTCTGGGGTTGTATTTACAGAGGAATGCAAAATTATTTCAATTTTTAAAATTTTTGTTTAATATAATTACTACGTTTCCCATAAGGAAGTTTTTCCTTGGGGTAGCAAATTCAGTGGGTATTTTGGGGTTCACACTTCTTCAAAGGCAAAGTGAAGACAAAGAGGGAGTGAACAAGAAGAATTTATTGCAGACGGGGACATGTATCCTGCTGCATACCAGAGACATAATTTTTTCAACCTCTTGAGAAAAAATAGGTGGATCTTGAGCCATCTGACCAAATCTGGTCTTCAGCAAAGGGTAATTGTCTGCATCTGAACACGTATTAAATTCCCAGGATGGCTGAGTTAATACTGCTTTTGGAGATCAGCTTCTAATTAAACTACACATTCCCATTTGCACTGTGAGATCCACCACTGGCAGAGGCACCTCCAAACCAGATCCAAAGTGTTGCATGGGCAGGAGCCTAGCTCCAGAGTGGTGTTTTTTCGTTGGAGAACATATTTTACCTTAAAGCTGTGTAGCACAGAGGAAATGCTCCACAGGTCAGGAGTAGGATAACCTTGTGTCAGAACCTGCACAGTCTCACCTCCTAACTCCTTGGACACCTCTACTGAGTGAAAACCTGCTGTTCCAAAATTTTGAGAATATTTTCCCTTCTGTGGATAGCAATTATGAAGAACAGTATTTAGTTCCCACTTCTATTGCTGACACATGGAAGAAGTACCTCTCCCTCCCTATACATATCTGAATAGTTGCAGACTGTCTAAGTATCAGAGTATTATTTTGGTTGGAAAAGACCTCTAGGATCACTGAGTTCTCTCATGTGTATGAGTGAATGAAAAAAAGAAAACTACCCCTGCACCTAACTTGGAATCATCTAACAAATCACTCCAAGCCTACTTGTAAGGCTTACGAGTTACTAGGGCAAGAGCTGATGTGCAGGTGGCTGGACCTTTGAATGCTGCCACTGTAGACACAGTTGTTTGGTTTTTCAGATGTCACAGACAGCAGGAAGGGAAAGTTTCTTTTCACAGTTCATTGCATCCCATGGTCACACTTCATGTCAGGTTTCATGTCCAGTGAATAAACTCCTGAGCATCTTGCCCAGAAACTTGTGTTGTGCAGTGTTGGATTCAGATTTTATCCCCAGAAGAATCTGGTAGGGAATATCACATCATAGTACACTCTTTCCAAGCAGGATTCTGCTGAACTGGTGTGGTCTGCTAGAGAAAAACCTGAAAATTATTGGCAGATGATTTCCAAAGGAGGAGCTGGTTGTGGATATTGGGCTCTGTGCAGGCTAAAGGGAGCCATGAGGTTACAACTCCAGGAAACTACAAAATCTTTTGTGGCACCCAGATAAGGACCCATCTCATAGAACTGGTTGGATTCGAAGAGGCTAATGGAATTTGGGAAGTAGTTTGTCACAGCCTACGCAAAAAGTCTGATTGGAGAGCTGGAGTCAGTGCAGGAGCTCTGGTCAGGTGGGAATTGTAGCAGGTAGTGCTGCAGGATGCTGAGCTATAGAATCAGCAAGAGGCTCAGGGTGTGCTTAAGAAGTCAGGCTTTTCATAAGTGGTTAAGTTCCCACACAACATGTCTGTAAAAGGATGGGTTTAAGACGTTTTAATTAGTTCAGTTCTGTCCTTGTTTTTCTTCATTATATTGCAGAGGCCATGACTGAGTAGTCATACAGTGACAGTGGTCTGACGCACAACTTTGCTGGATGGAAGTTTTTGAGAAGTGTGATTCAGTCTCCTTGGTCCAGGAATGTAGATGTGCCTTTATTTGTCTGTCTTGTGCTCTCAAGCCTCTATGGTTCACTAAGGAAATTTGTAGACATGAGCGTGGGAAACTGTTTTTCTGCTAAAATGGGAGATGAAATTGTCATTGTTTGCATAATGGCAAAAGGGGCACTGTAAGAAATTAATTACAGTGTTATGAGAGCCTTCAGATTACAGGAAGTGATGATCATGATGCCAATTACTCATTAAAGTTGCTATAAGGTGCCAAAACTGCTAACAAATACCACGAGCCATGAATGGCCCCAGACTGAATGCACATGGTGCTTAGGACACTAAGATCCTGTGGGAAATAAAAAAGGCTGTGGAATTATAAATCACAGATTCCTAAAGGCTGGAAAAGCCCTTCAAGACCATCAAGTCCAACTTTTGAACTGAACACCACCACACACACTAAACCATATAATGGAGTGCCATGTATACTTCTACCGTACAGGGCAAGTACGTCTTGTCTGTCACCAAAGAACACCATGCATGTCTTATCAAGTAATTAACCACTATCATTCCCCATTTCCAGCTTCTTTTCCTTCCAGTTTTGTGGCAAAACTCCTGCCTGTGGGCTCTGTTCCCTTTGCCTGGTGGGAAGGATTGAGGGGTAAGCTGTCAGAGGCAGCTGTGGAAACCCCCTGTTTGCATCTTCATGGCTGATGTTCAGCCCCTGCAGAAAATCCAGACAGTCTGGACCAAATCCAAGCTGTGCATCTGGCATATGCCTTTCTCAGTCCTTTTTCATGAAGAAATGTTGGTGTTTCATGGCTAGTTAAACAAGAATGGTGACTCAGACTGTGCAGAGTGAGACCTTTTAGGACAGCCCTGAGGAGGAGAAGGGGAAGGACTGGTGGGGGATCAGAAGTTACGGAACTCTGTGACGCACATTCCTGGTACACATCCATGCTCTCCCATACCTCCATCTGGTTGTTGCAGTTCCTTCCTCTACAGGGCATCTGCAGCACATGAGGAACTGCTCACCCACCCTTTTTGGATATTTAGAGGAAGATAGTGTCTGGCTGCTGGTCTGTGGGACATGCTGGAGCCCTGCAGCTATTTCTGGCACAGGCTCTTCCTTCCCCTGCATCGAGATATTCTGCTGCCCAAGTCCTGGCTCAGGAGCAAACCCTCCCTGGCTGAACTGCACTGCCACAAAACCTCTAAACCCACACCAGCTCAGCTTTTCAGCTCTCTGATGCCTCAACACAACCCACAGAAAAGTGTCAGAGAAAGGAAGGCTGGTTTTAAATCCAGGCACTTATGCTGGTTTAGATTTTCTGATTAAAGTGAGAGCTGGCTGGCAGCTCATTATGGGGAAATAATGGACAAGAAACCTCTGAGAGAGACAACAAAAAAAACCCAGATCTTTTTCCTGAAAAGATGCTTTTACTTTGTTATTGTTGGCAACTCTGTGGGAAGGTTCCTGTCTCAGTTTCCCAACCTGAGACATAAGCTGGCACCAGAATCACCTTTTTCCTCTGCATTATTAGCTTTTGGGTTTCAATAACGGCTGGATTTCTTTATCAAGAGATGAGAAAATTAAAAAATATAAATTGAGAATTGATGTTTTATACTGGGCTATTAATCTCTTAGCAGTTATGTAGACAGGCTAGTGACAGAAATGAAAATGAGTGAAAGAACTGGAGAAAAATCACCAGCAGGGGCAAATACATGGTAAAATCAGGGGGAAAAAAAACCTCCAAAAACAACCCACCAAAAAAACCCCCAAAAAACCCCCAGCCTGTCTGGGAGAATATTTTCTGATACAGACTTGGAAGTTTGCAGGTCTTGATGTCACATGCTAAGAGTGCTAAGGGTCCCTTCCCTATTCTTATTCTGCTTTTCTTGATTGTGCCTTGGATCAGCACAGCAAAAGGCGTGATAAAAACTGATAACTGCAGCAGATGCAGAGGGTGGAGCTTTCTAACATGATTTTGGCTATCTCCTCTTTCAGCAGCTCAGAGCTGCTTTTCAAAGACAAACGTCCAACAGTTTCAGGAAAAACCATAGTATCACATAAAAACAGGGATGGAAGAATCTCAAAAATTGCCACATATTGCACTTTTTTGCAGTGCTGCAAGTTGCAATTGTTTTTCTCTCTCTGGAGCTTCTCCAGAAAATTGTCAGCCAGGAAAACCAGATTTCCTGGGGATGGCCTTTTGATGGGGTCACACAACACCTCTGGTGGGGATGCAATCTCTTGGTCCCTCATGCAGATAAATTCCCCAGCCCAGATCTCACTGATTCATGAGCGTGGGGATTTTAATTTCTCCTGGCAGTTTCCCTTTCCTGCTTAGGAGCAGGCACAATTTAGCAGCCAGTTAGAGGCTGTCTTTCAGCCTAGGTTTTATTACTGCCTTTCTTTTCTCTTTCTCCCTTTCCCTCTCTGGCCATTCTGACAATCACTCACTCTTGCTTAAAATTATCTTGAAAGTGACTTTAATGAGATCAGAAGATCTTTAGAGGTTGCAGCAAGCATGACCTCACACTTCCACTGTATCCCTAATTGATACTGCAGGTTATCATGTACTAAATGGGTGTGTAAAATTCATAGTAGTGTCATTTGTCAGTATTTTTAAACCTAATTACCTCGGGAAACAAGGTGTTGCATTTATTTTTTTCTCTCTATTTGTTTCTTCTTTCCCCACTATGTCCCCAAAAGTATGATTTCTGCCATAGTTTTCATCTAGTAAGACATGTCCAAGATTTTAATTTTTTCACAGTTTTGTGAAAACTGGCAGCTGGATAGAGCAGAAAGATCTGTGTTATTGCTGCTCCCTGCTCCTTCCAGACAAGCCAGGGGCAGAGTTCTGCACAATATACATGCTGTTGACCAAGCAGCACCTAAGTCCTGGGTAATGAAGCAGTTCAGATACTGCTCCAAGCTAGCCACAGCACAGGACCCAAACCTCCAGCCAAATTAGTAGCAGATTCTGGAAGGAGCTGTAGTATCCAGGGTGGAGGAGATTGGAAAGGGAACTGTAGGAAAGGTCACCCTTTTAATTCCACTGGTCACAGAACAACTTATTTTTAACAGTGTCCTTTCCCACAGGAATAATTTTCTCTTCTTCATAATTTCCAGATACAATTCTCATGTCTTTAGCAGCTACATCAGCTCTGGATTCTTGGATGCTGCATTTGGTGCAGGCAGTGCCTTGCCAAGAGCAGTCATAGGTCACAGGGAAAAGCTGTGGCAGGGGAGAAGCTGCTGCTTGACAGGATCTGCAACTGATTTACAAGAAGAGTGGAGACAGGGGAGGAAGCTGGCTTCCACAGAAGGGCTGTAAATGCTCCCTCCACTATTGGAGGTGTTCCTGCAATTCCTTTTGTTGTTGTCTCTGACTCCCATTGGAATTGTTGCTTGCCCACATGCACTGCAAACTGAGAGATGAGCATTAGCCAGATGACAGTGGACACCTTTTGAAAGGCCAACTTTGTGACCCTTCTTGGCATTGGATGCAGACCTACTTTGAATATCTGGCTGCTGCTTTTGTGCCTGAATGGCAGTTGATGAATTTGAGAAATTTGCTCCAGCTCTGGATACTAGGCAGCTGCAAAATTATTTTCCTTTATTTGCTTCTTTTCTGTTTGCCCAGATGCTGCTACACACCCTTGGGAAGTTCCACTTATTTTCTCCTTAGGTGCACACAGAAGGCATGTGGCTGTATTCCCTGCACAGCAACTGAATTTTCCTTGCAAACTTCAGGACTCTTGATTGCTGTGGGTCAGACTGATGGGAATCATGAACAGGATGTAAAGGCAAGAGGACAGTATATCCAGTGGGAAGGGGACATACAGTTCTCTCTGTTGTAGCCAGTAAAGCATGTGAGTCATCTCTTCCTACAAATAGTTGTCTTGTGTTGCTGGCTGCTTTGCAGAGCCCTCAGCTTAATCAAATAACACAGGTTTGGACACAGCTGCTGACCAAAAGAGTCTCTTCATCTGAGACTTCTTGCTAGGATATGTGGTAAGGATGAGGAGATATTTCCAGAAAACCTGAAAATTGTTTTCTCATGTTGCTATGTACTATTGTGACTGGGAAAGACCTTGGAAACTGTCAAAGCCTGATTCATTTGTTGGGGGCAGGGTAGTTTTTGGCCAGATCTCACAGTTTTATTACAAGTTTAGTTTTTTTTAAAATTTTAGGTTTTAAATTTGATGTGTGGAAAGAGGTAGAAATCTCTGAATGTTCACATTTTTCTTGACTAATATGGTTGCTACACAGAAAATTAGTCTGAAACCCGCAGGATGCCTTCATTTATTTGCAGTCTCACTGTGGCTAGCCTCTAACAAAGGTACCTGTCCTACACTTCCTTATGCATATTCCCATTCCCCTTCACCCATTTTAAAAAGGAGGGGCTGGAATTGTTTTCTCTTTGTCCTTGGGAAATCAGGACAGACTTTGAAAACCATTACATATGGTAGAGATGACTATAAGTCATAGGAAGAACTACCCCCTCTCCCCCCCAATCCCCAAAATCTGAAACAACTGCAACCCAGGTGACACTTTTCATTCTAGAATAATGTCTTATGAGTTGGTTTGCTGTTGTGAGCTCATCTCAGTGAAGAACACTGTACTCTCCAAACAGTGAAGAGACAGCTCATGAAAAGTGGAGAGGAAGGCTGGCATTACTATATTTTTAAAACCTGAGCAGTTGAAAAGCCTCATATTTTAAAACCTGAGCAGTTGAAAAGCTTCGTATTCCCACACTACACTTTCCTATCTTTAAGGGAAATGCTTTCAGACTGAACAGTTTTCTTGGGTAAAAATTTATTTCAGCTGAAGTTTGGCATAGGAAAACTTAAACTAAGTAACTTTGCTGGGTCAGCTTGACAGTAAAATCCATATCCATCCAAGCCTTCACATCTGCTAGCAAGCATCACTCCAAGCTTTTCTTGTCTCTATTACTACTTATCAGCTGGGCTTCTTGCACAGGTGATGATGTCACTGTGGTATTTGCCTCTGACTGTATGATGCAGTGAGTTTTGGAAGATGAGTATTTCAGTGACAGTTTTGGGGCTTTTCAGCTGCTTTCAGTGATGCTCAATTTGCCCCTTGCATAGACAGGGAGGTTGCAAAATTGGAACAGAGATTGGTCAGGAAATATTTGAAGATAACCTAATGAGGGTGGGAGTCTGGAAGCATGTTTCTCTCCCTTTCTAACCTGTGGCTCTTGTTGGAAATGTGTTTCTAGCCTCAGATGGAGTTCTTTGGTCAGAATTACTTTCTCACAGGTGACTGTAAATGGAAACCAATTGTAGGTGGGTCAAAGACAGTGAGCCTGAATGTAAGTGATCCCACCCTCATTTGTAATTTGCACTCACAGCTCTTTGAGGGATGCAAGAGTTTGTGGGAAAGATTGGTTTGGATAAATGAAGGGCTGAACTGACAGCCCAAGAAGAGATGGGGGTTGGCTATCATGTGGGCACAAGCTGGGAGTAGGTGATACTTGATATTTGTTTAAAAAATTTGTTTGAAAATTCCCAGCTGGAGCACCTTGAATAACTGCAATTCTTGTGAGAGTAACAGTTGTCCTGTGCTTCCTCAAACTGTTAAGCAGGCAGGATAGGGTTCAAGGGAAAAGGTTTGTGCAGGCTTTACTCGTGTCTTTGAAGCTAGTGTCTGGAGTGGCTTTCTCAGCTCTGCTCTGCTAGAGCTTGGATTTCTGACGATTTCTGTCATGCTATGCCTAAAGTATTGTTATGTGCCAAGATGAATACATTATATTCATACAGAGCCAAAAGTTTTATTAAAATTTTAGCTTAATCAAGATACAATAAATTTATTATTAGTCCAGTTACAATGATACTAACACTTATAATCCAGATTAAAACAGAAAAATCCTTATTAGTCATAATGCTCCTAAAACTGCTACAAAGAAAAGTTGCAATATCTAATCCTCCTCTCCAATGCTGTCCTCACCTCCTGATGTTCCTGAGTCTCGTGGCTGGTGGCACCAGCCTCCTCAAGCAGAGAAGTGGTGGTGGCTTGTCTCTGTGAGTCATCAATGTCCTGAGCTATTACCAGGACAAGCACAAAATTCATGGTGCTCTTTGCTCCTCAGGCCTGCAGTCTACTTGGAGCTATTTTTATGGGTTTTTTTGGTAGGGTTTTTTATTTTTTTTTTTCTCATTATACTCTTTCTCCTTCTTAGTAGTTTCCAAGTAAAGTTTAAAAGTTGCACAACAGCTTTCCCCAGCCTCAATTAACCTAAAGGGCTGTTCGTTATTATGCAGTGACTACCTATGCTTGCCATTTTACCTTATATGGTAACACAGAGATAAAGCCAGAACAGGTTATACAGAAGTTATTTGACCACTGGCAATTGTTAATGTAAACTAACACCAGCAGAGGTCAAGATAAGCCTGGATGCCAAAGCTTGTGTTTCACCAGCAATTTCAAGAATTATATTTACGGGGCTATGTCAGTGCTTTGACAGATGCAAACCACAAATATTTTGCCATCCTATGGCAGCAGGGGGAGACCCCCAAACACAAGAAGCCATTTAAGAAGAGGTGACAGGACCCTGCTTGATGACATACCTTTGTTGATGTGGTCAGGTGAAAGTCTCACCATTGCAGGTGGGCTGAGAACTGGTGGGATGTATTTTTATCCCAGTGTGCAAGGAGCTTTTGTCTGTTGCTGGCTGTCTTCATCCTTTTTGCCACTGTATGTTTGTTCTGTTGAGGTTGTACTGTATCTGAGAGAAGGACCATGTTTGTTTCTCTATTCTTTCTTCTTTTACTGACAACTGTGATTTTGTTTTCAGCCTTTAGTCTCTGAGATGGCTGGAGACAGTCAAAGCAGATGATATTTCCACAAAGGTTTTTGTAATTGGCAATGCTGTCAAACTTCCTTTGGGAATAATGATAAAAGTGTCAGGGTTTTTTCCCATTCCAGAAGGAGTTTTCCCTCTCTTCATTAACATGAAAAAAAACCAGCAAGATGCAAAAATTTTAAAAATTTGTTTAAAATTTTTTTTAATATGCCATCCTGTGCCTTATATTATGGTTGTCTACAGTGGTAGGCCTTCTGCAGCTGGTGGTCGACTCAGAGATGCTGAGGTTGTCTGAGTGAGTGAGTGTGCACTTGCTTTTCCCCTGGATGTCAGTCCTTCTACTATTCCAAGGGCAGGGGAGGATGGCAGTCCCTCACAGGAGTGGCTTCCCGAAGGCAGGGGTGCTGCTGCCACCTCTTGGAGCTGGGAATAAGGGACTAGCCCAGCATGGGAAGCACTGTCATGGTGCACTGGAAGAGGCCAGCATGTGGGAAGCATGGAGTGGGCACCTCATAATTTTGATCATTTGGCCTTTCACATGGTAAGCTGTGCTCAGGAGAAGGCCAAAGATCTGAAACAGATGTGAATTTTGGCCTCACATAGATCCTCAGACAGCCCAAGATCATCCATACAGGCATTTAATTTCCAAAGGATGTTTTTTTCAATTCAGAATATACATGGTGCGTGATGTGGCCCTCTGCAGTTTCCAGGGACAGCTGTACAGCAGTGTAATGAAAGTCATCTTTCTGAAGCTATTATTGCCTCTAAAATGCTATTAAAATTCTGCACTGCTATATGCATTACTTTCATTATGATAAATGGAAGAGTGGAAACCAGGTTGCTTTAAAGTCACACTAAGATCTGACCTGTTCTCTATGTAACTGCAATCATTACTTTCTGTTCTTTGCTATCTTGGTTCTTAAGTAGTGCTTATCAGCATAATATCTGTATGCTATCTAGGAATGCATTAAGCAACAGATGTTACATGTTGAGTTCCCATCCTGCTCATGGGAGGAAAATATGTGTAATTGTATTGTTTTGTTTGAATGCTCATTGCAGCAAGTCAGTCTCTTCCTTGCTTTTTCACAGAGGCACATGTGCAGACACACATGTAGAGCTCTCCTTTTAAGCTTGTGGAGGTACACCAGGAGGCAGGGAGGCTTGTGAGGGCTTTTAGCTGTGGGAAAGTTTTGTTCCACAGGGTGTGGCTTTCCCATCTCCTACAGAGGAGGATAGAGTTCAATACTGCTCAAAGAAGAAACACCAAGGACAGCCTCAATCCTGAAGACACAGGCTCTTTAGAGAATGTGGTCTCCTGCTACCAAGACCTTTGCAAATAGGGAGTGGAGATGATTTGCTGCTCTCTGGGAATGTGGTGGCAGCTCATAGCAGCCCAGGATTTAGAGGGAGCCTACCATAGCCCAGGCTTATCCAGGCATTGATGTGTTGTGCTGCACAAACCATATCACAGTGAGTCTGGGCACAGGCCCCTCCTGCTTCCCAGTTTTTCCTCAGACAGTTGCTCTTGTTTCCCTCCTTTTTTTTTCCCCTGATTCTCTGTTTTCACCCCTGTCCATTTGGGGTGGTTGGAATGGGAGTGAAGCTAGAAGCTGTCCTGCTGTGAAGGTCCTTGCCTGTCTGAGGCCAGCTCAGCACAGGGCTCAGGGCACAGACTCATTCTACAGTAGAGATCCAGACAGATCTCTTGTGTTGAGGGTACCACCAGTGCTGTGGAATCTCTGCAATCTGGCTGTTAACTTCTAGCTGGGGCTGAAGGCACTGTCTCTGATTTACAAGCTTTCTGTGCCAGAGTCTTGATCTGCAGATCACCGACTTTTGAATTTTTCAGGTGCTAAATGCTGAGGAACTGAGGTAGTGAACAGCAGTTCCTGAAGAGATGGGCCATATATAAACTTGCTGGATTAGTCACATTTGGTGTCCCACCTTGGTGTAAGGCTACAGCACAAGCATGCTGGCAGGTTAGTTGGAGAGCAGCTGTGGCAGGAATATGCAAAACATTTTTTCAAAGGGCCTTTGTTTGCTCTCCAGTCATCATCTGAAAAAGATACTTCATTAAAATATATTTTACTGAAAGGGAGGAGGGACTGGACTGGAGCAAGGTAGTATGGCAGATAACTCTAATGCAAGAGAGCGGCCCATATCACATTTTAGTCAATAATTTATAGAAATCATGAAAAGGAAATACAAATGCAGGAGAGGGACTACAACAGTCAATTTTGTGGCATTTTCTGAAAACAGCAATTGACTGATGCTCCAGTGACTCATTCATGTGGCATTTTCCCAGATCTGATAACGTCCTGGACTATGAACAACTCTCCTATCTATGCAGATTTTTTTTTTCTTAAACATATTTCACGCACCTTTGTGCATAACATAACATCGTTATGTGTGTAATTGCATATTGGAGATCTCTATCCTCTCTTTCTGTCCTTTGCTTACGTTTTCCTTGGCTTGCAATCCTATCATGTGCTGAAAGCTGAGCAGGACTGATCCGGCAGGACGGGTCAGTGCTTGAGAGTGAAACCTCTGATTAAAGCTGTGAGTGCTGCAGCAACTGGTGAGAGCATCTGTGGGGGATAAGCTCCTTGTAGACAGGCTGGGTGGGACACTGCCCATGGGAGCACTGTTTTCCTTACATACTTGTGGCCATCCAAGTCAATCACCAGCTGATACTGTAGGACTTTTCCACGGGATCTGCAGTTTTCTTCACAGTTATGGTTTGTCTGCAGGCAGGAAGAAATTTAAGGTATCAGGACTGCTTTCCTCAGGACCTATCTTCATTTCAGTAAGTTGATGAATGTTGAGTTAGCTGATACAAAACTCAGAATAATGTAGGCTTTGATCCTGGGTTATGGATTAGGGTCTGTCTATTGAGAGCTTAAAGATGATCAGGATTCATTAATCTCAATTGCTCTGTGTTGATCAATCTTGCTAGCCTGTTAGCAAGTGTGAATCAACAAATGCAAATTATGAACACGTTTTTTTCCTCAGTGCTGACAACCTAGAACATAACATGTTTTTGTCACTCCTGGATCATATCTTGCTCTATGCAGATGTTGATCAGGGCATGATGTCTTCCATCAGGCTATTGCCTATGGGTATGAGGCACTGTGATGGATTATTTTGGCAGTGCTTCCAAATAAGTCAGAGTCCAAAAAATATGGGGCAATAGTATGACAGAAATAAGAAATAAGAATATGACAGCTAACAAGAACTTATCCAAAGCTCCTGAACAAACACATGCTTTTAAGAGTCCAGCTGCATGCCAGGGAGACCATGGTGAAGCCAGACATCTCTGTTCCCCCATACCACCCCGTGGCTTCAACAAGCATACTGTGTCCCACACGATTGCTGGTTGTAAAATTCCCCATTTGTTGCTTCTAAGATGATTGCCAAAGTGGGCTTTAAAAGAGGTACTGTGAGTTTAGAGGATCTTGTTCATGTCTTGAATTTCCAGGATGGCCCATGGCAAATCCCATGGCACTTGCGAGGGAGTGAGACCCTGCTCTAACACTCCTTTTCCCTGCTAGACTACAACTCCCACGTGGATCGGGGACTGGACTGACCAGGAGGGAGAAGGCTGCAAGCTCTCACCCCAGGCACAGAGGAGTGAGTGTGGCCAGGGGTTCTGCAATGCTTCCAGGGGGCTGGCAGCATGTTGCTCCCCCAGGCCCTTGCTGACAGTATTGTGTAACTGCAGTGTGATGGTGTGGCATCCAAAGGTGCTGTCCCATGGAGCTGAGCAGAAGAGAAGCACAGGAGAGGAGATGGTGCTTGCACAGGGGAGGAGGCAGGTGGGCGGTGAGCAGGCTCTGCACCAGTAGCTTGCCTTCTCCTGTGAAGCACTGTACAAACAGCAAAGGCCATAAAATACGAGATGAACAAGACAAAGTCAGTTATTTACTGCCCTGAGCACGATAGTTCCCCATGGTGAGTTTTCAAGTGCCTTTTGCTACAAGTCTGCTTTTAAATGACGCATGTGATGTGGCCTCCTCTAGCTCCTAAAGGGAAAGAGAAAGGAAGCTCTACCACAATGCTGTAGATATCCCTCATCTAAAGCTTTTACTGTATCTAAAATACCATTGACTTGCTGCATTGCTGTAGGCACTCTGGTGAGCTAAGGAGTTGCTCTGCTGGCTTGACCTGTTGCAGGTATGAAGGATGGTCCTACTTACCCCTCTGACCTCTGACCTCACCAGTGGTGAAGTGGATGTTCTTGGCTGTACTGGGACTGGAAGAGGTCACTATCTGCATTGCACAGGGGAGAAGAGAGTAATGAGAAGGATGACTCAGCAGCTGATGGCACTTCCAGCACTCAGCTGGGGCAGGTGTAAGCTAAAACTTAAGGCATCATTGTTTTAGCAAAGATCACACAACATGCTGTGTGCAGGTGCAAATGTCTTCTCTGCCGACCACAGGCTGCGTCTGAACAAAGCGTTTTGGCCACCCCTTGGAGATGGGGAAATGGGAAGGGAAGAGAGTGGATGCTCAGGTCTCAAACTGGTGAACGGTAGAGACAAGAATATAGTTTTCCCATTTTCATGGCATCTCAGATCTGAGAAATTCAAGCATAGCAGCTAGTAAACTCTGCTAGTCTTCCGTTCCTGTGACTTAAGTATCGAAGCAGTGGAAATCCCATTCCACTGGACAGCACAGGTGGCCAGGAGGAGATCACTGAGATGGGTTGGACTCGTGAAGAAGATCCATGACAATGTGACATGAGAAGAGTGTGTGAACAGAACAAATGTACTTCCCCAGGACTATTTTACAATCTTCACTGATTCACAGTTCAGGGACCACTTGCGATATAGGGGTGTTTGTGTTTAATAGCTGTGGGTGTTTTTTTACCTTCATGAATTTTTCTATCTTTATAAGATGTCTTTTTAGGACCTTCAGCATTCTGTGTCAAGGGCTTTTAAACATTCATTACATAGCCTAGCGCATGAACACCAGTTTAAGCTTATTCTGAGCAAAGTCATTGTAGCAGTTGCATATTTACCATCAGATTCTTCCCTGGCTGTTCCTGTAGCTGTGAAGTCCAGACAGGCACCTGCTGTGACTAATGCTGCAGTTTGGAATAGGCATGAGCAACTGATGTGCCAAATCACTACCCATATCTTCACAGACCTGTTATGGTCTATATTTCATGGCAGAATCTGGGGGCTGTGTTGTGGTCAGAGGCCCATCACATCAGGTCCTGAGGTAGTTTCTGAGAGCTGTAACTGGTTCATGTAAGGAGTGAGGGACAGATTCTCTGCCATTCTCATAAGATTATATATTGATCATTTGATTTGATAATGAGGTTCCTATGAAGTCAAAATTCAGAAGATGGTGTATAACAGTTACTTTTTCAGTAGGAGGTGGCTGATAGGGATGTGTACATTTGAGTGTCTGTGTAGAAAAAAACATAGGGAAAATAAAGATTGTGACAAAATTTAGTAATTGCCATGGGTTAGGGATACCTGCACTGTCAGTGGTGACTGATGTGCGGTGTCCTGTGCTTAGGGAAATAAACTGCATGTCAGTGCTATGCTTAATATGGGAAAATTCATGAAGCTGCCACTTGTGTCATCCAGGACTTGTGCCGGGAAACTACATGAGCTAGGAAAATTAGCTCTTTTCCGGGGCCCATCAACAGATTTTCAGCTTCTCTGTGTTCCTCTGACTCAATGTCTTTATGTGCAGGAACTGAAAGAATGGGAATGGCCAGGGAGCCATCCAGATCCACACCTGGTCCATCTTTCCTGTGTCTCAAAACAGCACAAGAGGCAAAAGAGGCTGAGGGGTCATGAGAGTGGTGGGGCCTAGGTGATGTTGGAGGAAACTTCTACTTGCATTGAAATGCCTGTGGGGATCCTTGGAGCTCCAGGAGAGGCTGGGCAGTGTCTGAGGGGATTTGTGTGCATGCCTGCAAAGAATCCGTGGCATCTCCCCACAGCTGAGATACTGGAAGCTTATCGGGGTTTCCTCTGGATGCCTTCACGTCCGCGCCAGCAGCAGCCCTCTGGGCTGGGGTGGGCTGGCACTGGGAAAGCTGACCCAGCCGTTTACATCCTGGCCATTCCCTCCCTGTGGAGAGACAAATCTCATGGAGCAGACATTGCTCAGCACTGGTGTGAGTCATGCCAGATGCTGTATAGTCTTCCGGCACCCCCTGGCAGGTGTGATATGGGAGAGCACAGCTGTGTTCTGGGGAGATAGCTGGGTAATTCACTGATTACACATATGGGCAATGATTAGTGTCACCGGTCGGTTTCTCACCCCACAAAACATCCAGATAACAGACAGCAGAAAAGATGGACGTTTTACAAGGGCCTGAAGTGATAGAACAAGAGGGAATGGCCTTAAACTGGAGGAGGGCAGGTTTAGGGTAGATATTAATTATCAATTATGTAAGGGTCATGAGGCCCTGGCATAGGTTGCCCAGAGAAGCTGTGGCTGCCCCAACCCTGGAATAGTTCAAGGCCAGGTTGGATGGAGACCTGAGCAACTAGATCTAGTGGAAGATGTCCCTGCCTATGGCACGAGGTTGGAATGAGGTGGTGTTTAAGGCCCCTTCAAGCTAAAGTGTTCCATGATTCTGTGATTCTATGGTCTCCCTATGGGTTTTGCATCATCTCTTGAAAGTCTTACAGACATAACTTCTGTGAGTGGAATGTATGGATGCAGTACACCCTTAAGCACCTGGTGTCTGTGAAGAACTGTGTGAAGTAGTGCTGGCTCAGCCTTGCTCTGCTTGCTCAGCAGCAGAAGGAGCAGGCATGGCTGTGTGATTAGCAGCAGTCCCTGCTCTGATTTTGCTCTTTGTGGATGTAAACACAAGCTTGTGCTTTTTAGTGCTGCTGTGCTGATGCTGATGCTGGGCTGCAGAACAACCTGCACTCCAGACTGGAGTGCATGGGGAAAGGATGAAGCAGAAGAGAGAGTATGGGATGGAGTACAAGGGGTTTCATCAGTGGCATTATTTGTAAGAGCAAACTCATTGCAAACTGGTTGTGAGGGGGACACAGCCAAGCTGTGCTGTCTCTGGGAACAGTCAGAGGTAGGGAAGTGTTCAGAGCAGTGTGCTGGCTTCACCACACTCTGCAATTTCAAAACCTTTTATCTGACCCAGTGTCTCCTCCCTCAACTTAGAGCCTTTCCTCATTAATCTCTCCTTTCAGAATGTGGGTGTTTGTGCTCCTCTAGGAGGAAGACTGACTACTCTGATCTCCAGGGTGATGATGTCCTGTGAGCCCTGTAGTTTCCCCAGCTTTCACTATATCTGTGGACTGAAAGCAGACCAGAGCAGGCAGTTCAAGGCTCAGAGAGAGCACCTGAACCACAGAGTCTGCTACTCTCTCTGCCTGGGCCTGGGCAGCCCCACAGCAGTGTCCTTGCACAGGCAGGCAGATGCTCTCACACAGAGGGGTGTGGTGGGACCATGGCCCTGAGCAGGTCAGAAGAACAAGATGGTCATGGAAATAAGGGATGATGGCAGGTGAGGAACCAGCATGACCTTGGTGGAAATCCCATGGTACCTCGTGTGACCTCTGCTGCTTACAATTCCGGTGCCCCAAACAAAAGAAGGACCTAGAATTGCTATAGAAACTCGAGGGGACCACTAAGCTGATGAGAAGACTGAAGCACTTTCCCTTCAAAAACAGGTTAAGAATGTTGTGGCTGTTCATCAGGGAGAGGAGAAGGTTGTATAGAGACCTCACAGGAACCTTCCAGTACCTGAAGGGGCCCATACGGAAGCCACAGAGGGACCTTTCGTCAGGAGCTGTAGTCATAGGACAGGAAATAACAGGTACAAACTGAAAGAGGGGAAATGTAAGCTAGATATTAGGAAAAATACTTTACTGTGAAGGTGGTGAGATACTGGAAGAAGCTGTCCAGGGAAGCTGTGGATGCCCCATCCCTGTCAGCAACCAAGGGCAGGTTGGATAGGCCCTTGAGCAATCTGTTCTAGTGGGAGAGGTCTCTGCCCATGGCAAGGGCAGATTGTGACTGGATGTTCTTTAAGGTCCCTCCTAATCCTTGACATTCTATGATTCTATGACCTGATCTACTCCTGTCCCTCCATTTCACACTCTGTTAAATATTTGTGGGTGGGGGCAACTTTCCAGGGCTTTTCACAGATCAAAGCTGGTGGATGCTTCAAAAACCATCACACTTTGCTCCATTTAAGAATGACTTAATTCTGTCTGATAAGTCAGACAAGGGCAGGAGGAGTGTGGCTCAGCATGGGGTGGATGAGTTCCTGGTGACCAGGAGGGTTCCACTCTGTTGGCCAACAATGAGACCAGGGCAACCCTGGCAACCCTGTCACACAGAGCCCTGCTCTGCCCCTAAAGACAAACAAAGCCAAGTAATTCTGCTCCTGCTGGCAGCATCACCTCATGGATCACCTCCATCTGAGTAGCCCTGTAGCTGTAGCAGCCCTGTAGCTGTAGCAGCCCTGTAGCTGTAGCAGCCTGGGGCAAGGCAGCACTGTGCCCAAGACAGGACCCCACCCTGTGATGAACCATCCCACTTCTCCATATGTTCCTTCACCTCCCACTTGTGTCCAGTATGACTGGCACACGCCTAGTGTCAAGGGGGAGCAGCATGTTAGTGTCAAGGAGGAGCAGCACGTGCAGGTGATGAACTTTCGGCTGTCTTCAGGGCAAGGGACAATGAGGGAGCTGAGAGGCTATGGAGGCCAGTATCCTGGGAATGGAGAGGGGGGTGACAGTATGGAGAGCAAAGACATTTGCTGAGAGACAGATGGGGTATGTGAGACTTGCTTGGTGCCTGCCATCCATAAAGAGGAGAAGGAGACAGACCGTGAGTGGGGAACATGAGTCCACAGGGAGCAGGTGCCACAGGTTATGTCAAACAGGGTCTATCCGGGACAGCGAAGGTCATACCAGTGCTGTTAGGACTTCTCTGATTGGGTCTTGCTTCCTGAAGTGCACTGGAGATATTTTGGTGCCCCGTTCATGGTCTGATTGAGGAACAAGCTCTTCCTACCCCTGCTCAGCTGTCTGCTTATGCTCCTCTCAGCCTCTTGGGAGAAAATGCTCCACCAGCAGGGTTGAAGTGAATAGAGTGGCAATGTTCCACCTGCTGATTAGCCCAATTAAGAGATAAATGGACTCCTTGGTGCAGAGGAAGCATGTGCACTGTCAAACTGAGTCAGAGAAGTTATTCCTTGCAGAATGCCCTGGAGTGTCCGGGTACTCATTCTTCCCAGGGTTCTTCCTGCAGGACACAGGGGCACTGTTCTCCTGCTTCTTCATTACCATGGACATTAACACCAGAACTGTTAGTGGACCTTGACTGTGCCAAAACTTTCCTTTCCAAACTGAGACTATTATTAGTAGTGCTGAAAGCACACCTGTCTTGGGGAGGAAAGTGGGTTTGGTTTGGCAGGTGGCTGCTTAATCTGCAGTGGAAAACGTGGCAAAATCATTGTAGGGCCAATGTTGAGTGAAGTTTCAACCTGCGAGGGTGTCAAGGCAAACATCAGGAGATGGTATGGAGCTAAGCCTGAGCAGCCAGTGCTCTTCTAACAAACCTTACAGGAGCACTTTAAGTGATAGCACCCTCAAGAAGTAAGAGAAGTAAGTTAACTCATGACTGTGACGGGCTAATGCTGTACACGGACAAATGGCTTTGAGAATTTGGCTGAAAATTAGAGGAAAGTGTCTAGTCTTCAGAGCAGCAAGTTCAGGTAACAGGGTAAACAGAAGGAGTTTGGCAACGACCATTTACTGCTAAAATGCAGAGTGGCCAGGTCACCAAAGGGCAGATATGGCGTGCCTGCCTGTGTCAGTAGGGGACTGTATTTAGTGACCCCAGAGATCCTCGTCAGCCCTGCGGGTAAGTGAAACCGAGCAAGTACGAGCAGGTTGCTGTTGAGAAATCAGCAGATATTCACAATCCAGCTCTTGGCTGACTCACTTGGCTTGCACTTGCTCAAGACCACCACATCTGGATGCAGGGAGAAGGGGCAGTCCAGCTCACCTGGCAGCCATGGGGGTGCACATTGGAGCCCTTCACTCCATGTTTGTGTGCAGACACTGGAGGGAATGTGGCAGTATCTAGCATGACACATAGGACGGGCCTCAGATGCTTATTTCAAGTGAGGAAGAATTGCCTTTTAGAGTTGCCTATTTTTCTCTGCTTGTTATAAACTCAGGCACTGGCTCACACACTTTGGGTTTCTGCACTCACAGAGCAGAGGTGCTCTGACCTACCTCACCTCTGAAAGGTGAGGATTTCATTTTTTTTTACAGTCCTTGAACACTAATGTCTAAAAATGGCCAGCAGAACTTCAAAATTAAAGGATTCTCACATTTTCAGCAGCCGACAGAGGGGCCCTTCTGAACATCTTAAAGGGAGAAATTAATGTCTCAGTGCCATCTTGTGGAATGACCTGTATATAAAAGGAAAAGCTCCTAGAGGCATGCTGGAGTTTTACAGAGTTTGGTGGTAATATTGGAAATTGTGCTGCAAATATTATCACCAAACCAAAGATTTCTACTGCAAACTGGGATTCCATTTTTCCCTGAGAAGATTGCAAGTCTATGGGAACCTGGTGTTCCCAGAAAGCACCTGTCTGTTTTTCAGCCCCAATCAGAATATTGAGATGCCTAAATTGATGCCTGAATGTAGGAGACAAAGCCTATAAGATACACAGCAGCTTCACTGTTTGCCCACAGGGAAGGAATTCACTTGGAAGGCTCTTTGAGATCCAGGGGAGAAAACAAAGTTGTAGGTCCAGTTGTGGGTGTTACTGACCCACTGTTACCTTCTCCGTCTGAGAAAGGCTGTGAGATCTCTAGCACATTGAGACACAAGGATCTCAGGTGACATGTAAAGTCAGCTGAAAATCACCATGTGCAGGAGAAACTTGAGGGTCTTGTCATCACCCCACCTTGGTGCTCCAGGACCCATGGTTTGTGCTCCACCAAAAACATTTGCATGGCAGAGAATGAAGTGACCTAGAAAGATTTATTCTGTGCTACAGCACAGACCCACAGGACAAAAACCTTTCCACCTAGAAAAATTATGTAGAAACACCCTTACAAGCAACATGATTATCATCCATCATAATTAAATGATCCTCAGTATCAGAGACAGACTAGTAATTTACTGCATATTTAGCCAGGGTTTCACTGAGGTCAATAGCCAATCTGTCACTGGAGGAGGGATTTCCCCAGTCCATAAAACTCTCCCTGCCACAAGACATATCATCTACAGAGCAGAGAGGAGAATCAGCTTCCCAGGTTCTTCCATACAGCTGCTGAGTGCCCTGTGGGTGAAAGAAAAGCTCATAAACTTTTGCCACGAAGTAGAGGAGAGGGAGGCAAGGGCAGGGGCAGCATGGGCAGAGCACCATGTCCTCATCAGGGCAGCCACTGACCTCTGCAGAGCTGTCCCCTCCAGAGCCACACTGAGAAGCTGCAGGAGGTTGTGAAGAAGGTGAAGAAAACCAGCAAAGAACCAGGAAAGGCTCAAGGGAAAAGGTCTTGAGTGTTCAGTGGATATAAATTTTCCATGATTAATTAAAGGTATTAAAACGTTTTCACCATGGAAAGGTAAGAGCACCTAGTGAGCAGGGAGATAGGCAGAGGGAATGAGGAGATGGAGGAGGAATCAAGATAGTAATGGTTCTGCTCTGGCAGCCAGGTAAGATTGAAGATCTCTTGAGAGCATTGCTGAGGTTGGTTTCTCCTTGCCCTTTGTGAGGGGGCAGACAGGGTGGCTGGTGGCAAGGCTCTCTGTGAGTGTGATGGCACCTGCAGACACAGGTGTATTCAACAAGAGCAAATATTCCACCCGAAACAATGCATTGTGGTCTTCCCAGCTGCAGACAGCAGAGCATACCAGCTCAGGCAGAGCATCCTTCATGCAGAAGAGGCATCCAAATAGTCCTGCACAGGCAAACAGTCCCAATCCAATCTATTTTAGAAAAACAGTACTGAACGACCAGTCAATGGGTTACAATGCAGAGCAGAGCCAAAATTCTTGTTCAGTTCCTGTTGAAAAGGTTGAGGAGAAAGACAGGCTTCAGGAGCACATCAAGGCTATTGATGGCTCCACTGTTCTGGGGTTAGGCTCTCCTGGGCAGAGGCACAGTGTCACCAATGCAAAAATATTGCATCCCTACCATCCAGCTTTTATAGGATGGCATATTGAGGAGGGAGGGAAGGGGGGGAAGACTTTGAAGCTAGGTGCTGCTTTATTGGCTTGTTCATCGTTAACTGAAGGAGAGAAGGTGTCTGGGGGTGAAGAGGGTGCCAAGTTTCAAAGGGTAACCTAGCTCAGTGCAATGAAGTGTGCTGTCACAACAGGAGCGCGAAGGCAGCCGTGAGGAGGCGAGGAAGATAATGTTGGAGAAGACTAGGAAGATGTTCAGAATTCGTAACAGTACCATAAGGAAGATGCTGGCAGAAGCACTGGGAACATTCATCCTCATGGTAAGTAGGAGTCTGTGCATGTGTATGTGTGGGTGCCTGCAGCCATTTAAGGCAGTGATTTGTAAGGTCAGTGGTTTCCTACCACATCCTCAGGGTTGCCCAGTGGTTGGTTGGTACTGCTCACCCCTCTGCTTTGGTGGGGTGGCAGTTTCCCAGCAGGCAGACCATCTGCCAAAAACCTTCTGGAGCAAAAAAAGTTATGCAGGGAGAGGGAGGTGAGTGCTGGGAGAGAGTGAAGTAGGTGGGAAAGAATTAAAATATCACAGAATCATTTAGGTTGGGAAAGACCTTTAAGAGTTCAAGCATTAAGCCAGCACTGCAGAGGCCACCACTAAACCATATCCCTAAGTGCCACATCTACATGTCTTTTAAATACCTCCAAGGTATTATATATATTCAATATCTGTAAACCCACCACATTCATGGGCAGCCTGTTCCAATGCTTGACAAACCTGCTGGTGAACAGATTTTTCCTGATATCCAATCTAATCCTCCCCTGGCACTATTTGAGGCAATTTCCCTTTGCCCTGTCACTTGTTACATGGGAGTAGAAACCATCCTCCCCTGGCTACACCCTCCTGTCAGGGAGCTGAAGAGAGTGATCCAGTCTCCCCGAGCCTCCTTTTCTCCAGGCTGAACATCCCTAGCACCTGCCGCTGCTCCTCATTAGACGTGTGCGCCTGTGGACCCTTCCTCAGTTCCATTGTCCTACTCTGGACATGTTGCTCTTTCAGTTCTCTTCCAAAGAAAACTGAGGAAGAGTTTGGGAATGAAATCAATGAGTAGTGTCTACAATGCTTGTGCCACATCCCCTTGAAGATCCCACAGGATTTTCCTCCTGCTGCACCAGAAGTGTGGTGTAGTTGGGGGTGGCCTGAACAGGTATGGGGAACAGATGTGGGCTCTTCTATCACTGACAGCTGCTGCAAAATGAAAACTGTTCATCCGTCTTCCCCTCCAGGTTGCCAGGGTAATAAACTTTCCAGAGAAATTCTCCAGAACCACAACTAAGCAATAGGAAATGTAATTACAGGGTGTGAACCATGCCAGGATTTTGCTTTTGATTTTTTGCTGCCAATTGAACAGTGCTTATGTAAATCATACATAAACTGCCCCCTTGCCTGAGGGATCTGTGTCACAAAAAAATAATTAAGTAGGTTTGAGCTCCTAGGCTGCTTCAGAAATGTTTGGGTAGAGGATTAGGAAGGTTTTGCAGTCACTGTAGGGGCTGGGGATGAAGTACCCACTGGGATCAGAAACTCTGAGTGTTTGATCAACAGAGCAGAATGAGATCCTCCCTCTGAAAAGGACCAGTATCTATCTGTGCCAATTTGCTACACCTGGACTTAGCTGGGGCTGACACACTTTAGACTGGACGGAGGCTGGCATGCAAAGGCTGGCATAACCTAAGTAACTTGTACTTGGAGATTTAAAGAGGAAGAAATTAGGATTTGTGTAAGCATAGGGGCCTTCTAACACAGCTTTCCATACCAAGAAAGACACTAATTTCCAAGGGCAACAACTGCCTGTGCAAAGCATGGTGGCTTTTTATCACGTAATTTTGCACATCCAGCTCTTTGAATTTCACTCCCAGGTAGTTTTACACCCACAGTAAGTCAGAGTACAGGCATCTATGAGTCCTCTGCAGCAGCTTAGCGAACCATTTTGCTTTTTTCCATTCTCTGTTATTTGGTGGTAGAAGTTCCCAGGTGGTAAAGAACAACTTCAGGGTCGTCCTGGCAAGGAAGCAGTATGAGGTGGAGACTCTACTCTGCACTCTGACAGTTCAAGGCAGATTTTGCAGCCCACAGCTCACTCTGGCTCTTCCTTCACTGATCCATGTGCAGGAATACAGAAAAGGAGGGCACCGCATATGGGCCCCATCAAGGGCTGAAGACAAGCAGCATCCAGTATCAGAACAAAACATACAGCACCAACTCTTCAGCAGCACCTTGGCCCTCAGTGCAACAGGCAGTGCTCTGGATGCACCTCCAGGATGCCTGAATGGCTGCTATTTGGACAATAAAAGTCACCCCAGGGCCCCTCAGTTTAATGGACAGGCAGTGTTGGTAAGAGGAACCAGGCAGCAGAACTAAGCAGCACAAGGACTAGGGAAGAAGAAATTAAAATAATTCATGTTTTGGGACTGTGGTGATATAGGAAGGAAACAGAAGTTTGGATCTGTGCCAAAAACCAGATTCTGTGTCCTGTCTTGTGTTTTTTTCAGGATATCGCTGTTTTATGCACAGTCATGTCTCCTCCCCTGCAACCCTCCCTCTGCACCTATGTGCTCCCCTGCAAAACCTGTGCCTTACATATTTGTTGTCTCTTGAATCTGGCTTTAGAAAAATCACAGATGAATATACAGAATTTGTGTAATTTGCACATGTTAAGGGGACATCACAAACTGTTTCTGGGGACATTCGCTGAGGCAGACTGAGAAGGGCTCACACTGTGTGGGCTGTAGCTCTGGGCAGAGCACCAAGTGTGGTCTGTGTCTACAAGGAGATAAGAAGGGCAGCATCTCTGGGGAACAGGGGATTTGAGTGATGTCTGAAAGCAATGAGGGCAAGCAGACACATGAGATAAAATTTGGATGCAGGCAGAGTAGCCAGAAAAAAATTCACAGTTAAACAGTACAAGCCAAAGCAGAAGTTTATGTGCTGGAGAACATACTGACTTTCTTGTTTTTGAAAGACATGTCACCTTGGATAAATATCAATGCAGTCCAAGGAACAGGATACACTTTCCGAACCCTCAGTGGTTTGTAGGGCAGAAACCTCAAGAGATGCCTTGTCCTTCTCTAGATGTCAGTGTAAGAGCATGCAAAGAACTGATTTTTCCATTCTTACCATGTCAAAAGCATGAAATAGAATTCTGTCTTTCAGGACAGAGCAATGTCTTGAATATGTGTTTTCCTGCTGAAGAGTGTTTACCTTTAATTTTTTTTCCCTGGTTCTCCTTTTAGTCACTAAAAAAACCCACTAAAACTTTGGCTATTTCCAAACTGAAAATATATGTGTTGAACAGAAAAGTTAAACCAGAATTTCCTTTCTTGTCTTTCACTGGAATGTTACCAAAATTAGAGTGGTGTTGGGCAAATAGCTGTGTGCTGCCCAAACTACATATTTAGTCAATAAATTGCACACCAGGAAAAGAAGGACAGTAAGAATTTGCACACCCTCCTTCTATCCACCTTGGACGTTATCTCCCAGTGGTCCACTGTGATGGTCCCCCAGTTCATGTCCCTGGTTTCAGGCAGAAATATCTGCAGTATGGCTGTGTGAGTGACCCCCAGCTGAGCCCCAGTCTTGCTGTGAGTGTTTGGGGTTTGTCTCCCCATACCCAACCATAATGAGAGTGTCTAGATTTGTTTTATGGGCACTAATCTCAGGTATCACTTCAATTTTTGCAGGGCAAGTTGTTCTTTGTCTTCTGACCATGGTCACCTTAGAGAATGCCTGTCTTTAGGAGCTGATTACTTTTGCAGAAAAATACCCAAGAAGCTCAGTCTACCACAGCAACAAGAATACTCTTAATACTTCTTTCTCTCTTTCTTTTCACATAGGTTTTTGGCTTGTCTTCTGTGGCCCAAGTGGTGTTGGGAAAAGGAAATACTGGTCACTATCTGAGCATCAATATGGCATTTGGCATTGGTGCTACCTTGGGCGTCTATGCGGCTGGAGGAGTATCTGGTGAGCAGCACTGTCAGGCATGGGACATATCCATGTGCCATGAAGGCCATGTGCATTGACGACAGGTGGAGTGGGGTGTGGAGGGGTGCGTGGAGGGGTGGCATTGGCAGTCCCCACCTAAAAAAAGCAGTCCTAGAATCTCCAGGCAAGAAAAGCAGAAGAGGCCAGGGACAAGGCATGCACAGCATATACACAGAATACTGACCCCAGACTTGTGTTCTGAGCTGTGATAGGGCAAGTGGGACAGGGAGAGAGGAGGAAGTTTGGCCAGCCCCTTCCGCTGTGGCCAGCAGAGCCAGATTTCAGCAGCTTCCCTATCTGGGACATGCCAGCATGGCCCAAGGAGACAGGGAGCTCTCATAACCCGCTGCTGATATGACCCATGAGGAAGTAAATAACTTATTGCGAAGGAGAGCTTACTGCTGATGTTGTAAAAGGAATGGTATGCAATTTTTCTCCTTATCACACAGAGCCATGGGCACAGATGCTCCACATGAACTTGGGAAGTGGTGTTTTGAGGCCATGGGGTAGCATCCCTCACATGACAAGAGCATTACCTTTGCCTTCTGCAATTTCTGCATTCATTTGCACCAAGAGAAAACATTAAGGGCCCTAATGGGCAGAAAATTAAAGCAGCTCCTTGCTCTTGAACTGTTGGAGTAGACAGAGGTCCGAACCTGGGGCTGGCTTGGAAAGGAAAAGAAATATTCCATGTGAGCAGTCAGGAACTGTTAGCTCTTGTCCTTTTCTTGTCCTTTTGGAGCTGGTGGAAACATCCTAGGGAAAGCAGACGGAGTAAAGGAGGTTCTGCAGTCCCAGTGACTTTTCAGAAGAAGCTGATCTGTTGAGGGCAGAGGGCAGTACAGAAGGGAACTCAGTTCAGCCAGCAATAGTTAAAAATAAACTTCAGACCTTCCTGACATAGTAATTTGGTTTCATCTGTGTCACAAGATGCTTTTTGTGATCTCTGAAATGGCTGGCCATACTCACAAAAGAACAGAGTGTCTAAGAAGAGATCTGCCCCTATTCCAGTTGTGGTTGTTGGACTGTAGCAGGTGGTACATGCACTTCCACTTCACTCTGTCCTTTGATGAAATGTTGGGTGTCTGCATCTTACCCCTTTTGGAGTCTGGAGTAGAAGATGGTCATGAAGGCTGGAACATTTACTGACCCTCAAATTTTATACCTATCAGGCAGGAAAAAGAAATATTTTCTTAGACTCCTGGGGACAGGAGGCCTGAAGAACACATGATTTGCACCAAGGCCATGAGACCCAGACCCATTTAGTCTTCAAAAGCACCATTGTGATACCAACCTCCTCCACAGAAAGTGTTCCATCAAAACACAGGTCCTCATCTACCTGTAGCTACTTAAAATGTGCTGAAATACAGGCTCTTTTTAAGCTCAGTAGGGAGAAGCCCATTGAGAACTCAAGGAAACTCATGCCATCTCATGAGAGGTATATCTGACAGGTGAGACAGCCCAGTCTCTGAAGGCAGCCTGTGATCTACAGAATTTTTAGAGGACTACCTAGCTGCATGATTCAGCTGTCAAGAGAGAAAGGTTCATTTCATGTCTGTGCAGGTGTAAGATCTGAGATATTCTTGCTGTTCTGGGTCTGTCTGGGTGATAACTGCAGGGCATGGGACATAGAACCAAAGAATAGCTTGGGTTGGAAGAGACCTTTCAAGTTCATCCAGTCCAACTGCTCTGCAATGAGCAGAAACATCAACTAGAGCAAGTTGCTCAGAGCCTTGTTCAACCTGGCATTGAATGTTTCTAGGGATAGGGCATCCACCAGGTCACATGTTCCAAGAGAGCTGCATCAGTGTTGACACCTCTCTTTTTCTGTGATTTTGCAGGAGCTCATCTGAATGCTGCCATCACCATTACACAATGTGTTTTAGGAAACATCTCCTGGACAACGCTTGCAGCTTATATAATTGGCCAGTTCCTGGGCTCCTTTATGGCAGCAGCCACCGTCTTTGCTCTCTACTATGGTAGGATTGGTTTTTTTTATCACAGAGGTTGCTGTAGGTGTAATTTCAGTCAATTCAGTGTTGTCAAAAATATGTCCTTTTACGGTACCCAGCATGATTTCTGGATGAGGAGGGCAAGCTCCTAGCTTGTGGGACAGACCACAGGTCAAGTTCAGAGCAGATCCCAGACATATCTTTGGGAAGGATACACAGTTCCTGGAGAACACAGCTCCTTTTACTCAGGGCATTCCCACTTCCAAGACCTGTCTTCAGCAGAACGGCAGTAGATGCATTTTGTCAGTATTTTGTTTCCAGGTCTGCAGAAGCTTTATTTTCATAAACTGCCATGTCTTAGGTGCTGCTGGAGCTTTGGGAGGGACTCTGCTGCTCTGTGGGTTTGCAGCCATTTTTGGGGGTTTTGAGCTGTGAGCAAAAGGACCTACCACCCATTGTCTCTAGCATGTCTCAGTCTCTGAGGGGCAGAGGGTTGGAGGCCTCCAATGCATCCAGACCATCCAGGCTACCCTGGGCTCCTGGAGCAGCAATAGGGAGCTGGTAGGTGTGAGAAGTGACTGCAGACCAAAGACTATGGGTAACAGATATTGGTGAGATCATGCTCTGCGAGGGGTGTGTCACCTCCATCACATCTTCCACTGCCTCCCTTCTCCTGATGACTGCGCTGGCTGCAACAGGTGGACTTGTGTGTGTGTCCTGTGGGATGAATGCTGTGCTAACTTCCATAATTCCCACTTCTCCTAGATGCAATTTATGACTACACCAATGGGAACCTTACAGTGTCGGGACCAACTGCCACAGCAATGATCTTCTCTACTTACCCTGCTCCCAATGTATCCTTGCAGGGAGCCTTCTTCACAGAGGTCAGTGGGAATGGCTGTGGTGTGCTAGGAAAAGGTGGGTGGTTACAGGTGCTGCTGCAGAGCTGCTACAGGTCCCCACAGCCCTACATGCACAGACACAACCACAACCTCTTTTGCCAGGGAGCCCAGCATACAGGCAGGTGCCTGAAAGGTAAGATCCAAGGCACCTTGGTGGATGGGCAAGCCTAAAGGATTCAGCCTAAAGCCTAATACATGTAGGCTACTCCACAGCTTGGTCCAGGGGCTCTCCAGACACCTTCTCTACATGTTGCGCAAGCAGTGAGAAGTGAGAAGCTGAGCTATATCACCAACCATCTCCTCTGGATTCTGGGCTGAACTGTTCCTTCCTGATTTGGATTCTACACCCATTCCATGCTCCTTGGCAGCTGTGCTGGCTGTCCCTCCCCAGTACAGAGACCCTGGGACTGTCCCCACATAAGCACAGCCTGGACTGAATCTCTGTTTGAACGCATCCATTGAGAACTGTGTGCAGTGGATTCCCAGCTTACAGCACAGTGTCCAGATGCCCAGAAATAGGAAGGGGATTCTTCAGGGGATGTGGGGCACTAAGACAACAGAAAAGGAAGATTCACTTCCAGTGCAAATCTTTGAAAGCCTGTGATATGGACTCAGATGACAAAACTCCTGCCTGGGCATGATGAAGAGGATGGTGGAAGAGCCTAGAAGTGGGGAGTGGATCCCCTCAGCCTCCTGTGGACCAGGCAGGGTCCTTGATGCACAAGAAAGCAAATAAGTGCCTTGCCAAAAGCTGCAGTTCCTGGTTTTGCTGGTGTCTGTGCAAACAGTCCAAGTCTCTCCAGCTGCATTTTCTGAGGCATAAAGAGACAGGTGTCATCACCTCTACCAAAACACGCTTCTTGACATCCTGGGCACTGCAAATCTACAAATGTCAGCTATGTAGTCACTGATGGGAAATTCAGTTTCCCAGGTGAGAATCTGATATCTGCAGGCTGTGCAAAACATCAGTTCCTCTGGGGATGATAAGGTTTGTCTCATGAGCAGTTTGATATGGCTCTGCTTCTTTTAGACAGAATATACTTTAAATAACCCAGTTCCCTGACTTGAAAGAGAGAGAGAGACAACATTGCTGAGAAATTTGTATCAGTCTTGGTGGTGATGCTTTTGCTGAGAAAAGAATTTTCTTCAGTCCACCTGTGAGGAGTGGGTAATATTTGGGTCCCATCTGCCTTGATCAGACCATGAATCTCATCTGCTCTTTAATTCTGGGAAGTCTCTCCTGCTCTGCTGAGCAGGATCTTTCAACCTTCCCCATTCCCCCTCCTGACCTGTTCTTCCCCCTTTTCTGTTCCCACAGTTTACGGCAACAGTTATGCTGATCCTGGGTGTTCTGGTCATCCATGACGAGAAAAACAATGCAGCCATCAAAGCTGCTCAGCCCATGCTCACGGGTATGCTGATCCTGGGCATTGGTCTAGGAATGGGGCTGAACACAGGCTATGCCATAAACCCCTCCAGAGACCTGCCCCCCCGGATCTTCACGGCAATTGCCGGCTGGGGAACGGCTGTCTTCACGTAAGTGACCTGTTTTGCTCTTATGCTGCTCAGTTTGCCAGGGGAGAAGATAAGCACAAGATAAAATGTGTCATGAAGCCCTTTTTGGTTTGGACCAAGTGATGGTATCACTGCAGAGTGTGAGGGTTGTGCATACAGGAGCTCTGTGCACAAAATTTGGAGTACACTTATTCTTCAGCATGAGATTCACCTTGACGCTCAGATACCTCAGTTTGAGCACCAAATTGTCTGCCTGCTCACTGGAGATTCAGCTGGTTTTTGCAGTGAGCAGAGAGCCAGAACACAGCTCATCTGAATGCAGGTGGATTGCTGAACAGGTCTCCTAAATTTAGAGTCTGAATTTGGACATGAAACCTTGCCTTCCTCTATCAAGTAAGATGGCATCATGTTATGGCTTTTCCTATGGTGAGATCATTAACAGAGTCTCCTGTCCCAGATGCCCATTTTCCTTAATTCCCAGAAAATATATTTGAGAGCTCAGTAGAGGAGTCACAGATTTTATTGGAAACACGGAGGTAAAATGCCTATGTCTGTCTGAGAGTCCCACTCATCAAGACCACATAGCCTGTTTCTTTTGGAGGACAAGAGACCTGCAGCGTGGAGCCACCTTTCCATGGTGGAAATGGAAATGGAAATGACCTTCCCTCCAGCAGTTATGTGGGGAGACTGCGAATTTGTCTAAGCCAATTGTATGCTTAGTGCCTGCAGTGGGACAGACTCCTCTGCTCACACAGCTCACTCCCACCTCAGCAGGATGTGGTGGCAGGGCAGTGGTTCCAGTCTGGCTCACCAGCTGCCTCTTCTGTGTTTCATTTTAGGGCTGAACATTCCTGGTGGTGGGTCCCAGTCGCAGCTCCAATTCTGGGATGTCTTTTTGGTGTTTTCATCTACAAACTCTGCATTGATTTTCACAATCACTCTTCCCATGAAACTGAACATATGAAAGAACAGTCAAGCACGGATGTTTCCAGACTGTGACAGCCACATGCTATGATGACACAAGTGCAGGGCACATCTGTTTGTCCACCATGCAGGTGGACAGATGAGGGACCAGATTTCAGTAAACCTACTCTGCTTAAACAGACAAACTTGGTATCTGAGATATTGAGCAGATCTGTGTAGGGCTAGACCTGACCTGAAGAAATGATCCAATCTCCCTGTGTAAAAATCTGCCAAAAAAACCCAACAACCCCCAAAACCAAAAAACAAAAAAAATCCCAAACCCCCAAACAATCATCATATTCTGAAGAAATGCAAAGCAGAGCTACACGTCTCCAGATATGTATATATTCACATAATTCAAAATCCAGTCATCAACAGTGGCAGATACAACATGATTTAGTTAATTACCACAGAAATTTTGATCTGGAATATTCTTTGGTAAGAGGCAGATACTACAGAGATGGACCAGGGGCCTAGGCTTGCTTCATTTGCATATCTGTCACCCTAACATACACCTAGTTTGGAACAGCACAGAAGAGAGAACAACAAGGACAGTCTAAAATAGAAACATGAACCTGTTGGGTTGTTTGTTTTCTTTTTCATGCTTGGTGGTGTTTTTTTTTTTTTTTTTTTTTTTTTTTTTT
>VWYP01018047.1:0-31155 GCA_013400435.1 Pycnonotus jocosus | reverse complement strand
AAAAAAAGAAGAAGGAAAAAATTCCAGCTACCTTTCAGTTTGATAAGGGAGTTTTAATTTGTCACTGGAAGCAAACCCAAAGAAACAGACAGCCAAGTCCTTCACTATTGTAAGTCCAACTCAACTACTCATTTAACTTTCAACATTTACTTCAACAATTGACTTAGTCCATCGTTGAGGGGGGAAGTGGCTGGAAACTGAAATTTTGTTTTGGCTTTTCTTGAATGAAGTGCTTTGGCTACAGCATTCGTTTGGCTTTACAAGAATAGCTCAGTTTTGAAATAAATCCATTTTACTTTAGAGGAGAAGAAGCACCTGAAAATGAGAGGAATGAGCACTGTGTCCAGGAGAAGCAGTCCTCTCCATTCAACAGAAAAATGAGCAAATATCACTCTGTGTTCCCAGACCTGAGCTGGCTTTCAGTCATGGTGCCTCAAACTGTCCAGCTCAGTTCACCCAACACCTGAACAACAACTACAGGAAACGAGGGATCAGCTTACACAAACCTGAAAAAATGTTCTTGATAAATGTCACTAATTGGAATAGAGCTTTACCAAAACTAGTGTAATATTTTCCTCACTGTTTAGGAAAAACAGTAAATGGCAAGGTGTCAAAGCGGAAAGTATTTTATGCGGTGGTAACAAGAGTAGTCTCTGGGAACAGATGCTTTAGGCCACAGCCCGGGTTAGAGCAGAGGGAAGATGATTCACTCCATCCTTTGCCATGCCCCTTTCCAAAGACCAGAGAGCTTCTACTGTCCTGTCCCTACCGAACAGTTATTCCACCATGGCCATGAGATTAATGAAGATATGTATATTCCAAAAAGGGAGTGAAAATACCACCTTCTGCCCATGAGAGTCACACAACAGTCTTCAGGAACCCTCTGATCACATAGACTGATGCAGCAGGGTCAGATAATACAGAGTGAAGGTAGCATGTGTCCTTCACAGTCTTCTAGAACAGGCAGCAGGACATGCTCTGGCCAAAAGATTGGATTGAGTAGCCAAAGAGGAGATGAAAGAAAAAGATACCAGAAATTGAAGCGAATGGCTGGGACTAAAAAGAGAAACAGGTAACTGGAACAAACTGGGTAGCTTAGTGTTATTTGCCAGCTTGAGGCCTTTACCTTTAATGGCCATGGATAATAAGGCATTGCTTCATTTTGTTTGAAAGGGAATTGGAAAATGTTTTCAGACCTGAGTCAGAAAAATGTTTGCTCCCCACTGAGTCACCACTGTAACTGCCTACTACAGTTATGTGGTTTCTTTTTAGAGCTGTCATGCTGAATGTACCCACACTGATGTTTCTCTTAACAGATCAGGTGCATGTGACAGCCTAAAAGAGCAATACCTGATTAAGAAAAACTCAACACCACCTGTTTAGGCTGCACTGTACATCAAACTTGGTAACAAGCTGTCTCATAAACACAAGGTCGCCATTGCATTTGACACTCTCCATGGGCTGCTGCACATTCAAACTGACTGCAATTTTATCAGGAAAATACTCACTTGCTCCCAAGAGATGATTGTGTGGCGTTCAGCTGGCTCCTTTTCCACAAAAGTCACTTCAGCAACTCCTGGGGAAGTCTCTGAAAGGAAAAGAGGAGCATATTTGCAGCTGGCATGGGTAATACCAACACTGTGAGACAGACAATTTTGCAAATTAATCTGAGTGACAGCCAGGGAAAAGGCATTAATGATTGCAAGCATTGTGCTAGTGTCTGAGTAGTCACTTTCTTTTGTCTGTAACTGTACTCTGCATGTGTTGGCATGAGAATGTCTAGTGCTGCACAAAATGTTATCTTTTGATTTTTTTAATACATATATATGCACATATCATGATATATCTACACATATACTGATTTAGTGGGTGGCATTCCTGCCCAGGGCGGGAGGGGTTGGAACAAGATGATCTTTAAGGTTCCTTCCCACTCAAACCATTCTAGGATCTTATGATATAAGGACACATGACTTGTCTTCAAGGTGCGATCTTTTGTAGAGGTTTCCCGGAAAAATGAAAAAAAAAAAGTCAGTGATGGGTTTTGAGGCAGAGTCTTACTGGGGGATGAATCTTTATTTGTAAGCATGGCCTGTGGTTTCTGTTGGGTAGGATATGCTCAGCTGGGGACAAGATGTAGTGCAGTGCTGCTCTGAACTGCTAACAACCCTATTCCACAAGGACAGGAACACTTCAGCTCTGGATTCAGTGGGTTTCAACAGACACAGAACCTGATCCTGCTGAAGGGATCTGCATGAGCAAACATAACTTCTCTGGAACCTGAGTTGGACACACGAAAATTTGTTATGAGCACTGAACTTGTACCAATCTATAAAAATCTTCTGAATATTTTATGGGAAAGAATGCTATATAAATGTAAGATACTAACCCACATGGGTATTTTCATGTGTATGATGGCATAACAGAGTCCCTTACTATTTTATGATGTTTTACTTCATCCACAGCCAACTGAAATAATTCCCACTGAGATAATTCTCTTTGGATAAAGTCCAGAAAGACTACTAACTTGTTGTGGAAACTGCAAGCCCAGCAGACAGGGCCATGGAATAGAAGTGATAACTATGCAGGGCTTTCACGGCTAGCTCTGCTGTGAGTTTTGGCCCCTAAAGCAGTCACACACATTACAATTGCTTTCTGGTAAAATATACACAGTGCACCAGACAGGAAAAGCAGACACTAGAGAGCTTTGGTTTGTATTTTATTTTCAATGCCAGGCTTTTAATTCTATCAGTAGCATTGTCCTTGTCTGTTCTATTGGTGGAGGGGTGGCACTCAGTTTCAGGAAGCCTAAACTTCAGTTGGAAATATTGATTGCTACATTGTCAGATAATTGAAAAGATAAAACATGGCATCAGGAAAACAAACTCCAGATTAATGACATAAAAAAAAAATCATAGTGGGTCACATAGGTAAATTTGTCTGGTCAAGGGGAACAACACACAGAAGACTCTGATGTTTCACCAAGTTTCACTTCTGGTAGGTGAGTCCAAGGCAGGGAGATCTGTCTCTTGCTCAAATATAAGCTGTCTGAACAAGAGAGCAGAATCAATTACCTAACCGGTCTTTTCCATCTAAGCTAAGCAAACTTTATGACAAATTGAGGAGATTATAATAACAGAGTAATTGTTATTTCTGTGATCAAAGAAAACAGCACAGATGTTTAATTCATGATGCACAACATTTTGGCTGGGATGACAGAAGATTAAATAACATATCAGTCAAAGAAGATGTCTAGGAATGAGAGAATCAAACTTCTAAAGAGGTCTGAACGAAACCCAAGATCAAAAGAAAGAGAAATTCCATCTTAAAAGCCCAAATATTATATTAAAAATATAGTGTGGGTAAACTGAAGACCATGTTTAACAGATGTGCGTAGGTATGGATGGGAGCTTCACTGAACATTTAGGGTTAACTTTGCCATGAGTTGCTTTTCCTTCTAGATGGAAGAGATAAAGAAGACACTTTAGTGGCACCTAGACACATGACAAAGTTTAACTTTTTCAGGTGACTCCACCTTAGCAATTAATCTGAATCAAGATCATAGTAAACTCTGCCTTATTTTCAGGACATTTGCACTATGAATCAGAAACAGCCAATGTAACGGTGTGACACAAAGCTGAAGCAGGAAATCACAGATTTTCAGTCTTTACAGTACTGCTAATACTGCCTGTGAGTTGGCTAAACTCTCAGTGCAATTTAAAAATGTTTGAATAGTTATGCTCTTATGTAATAGAGAGTGCTAACAGTGAAGTATGGTTCCATCCTGGGCAGTCTAAAAGAGCTAACAACTTCCACTCTGACTTAATTATGAATAATAAATCTTTCTGGAATTTTCTGTTACTCACAGAACTTCAGCAAAATGAATCATGCTGGCAATGGGAAAGATCTCTCCCTTTTTTCCCTCAAGGTATAGCCTCCACAATGCTTGTGAGAAAAATCCCTTCTTGTAGGGACTTCCACAGAGACTGAAGTTAAAAAAAAAGCCCAAACCAACAAAACAATGCCTGACTGTACTTTAGATTAGGCAGAAAATATCACGTGACTTCATGAGACTTTCCAAAAGATTTAAAGTAAAATAGTTTCTAGTAGTACTAAATACTGAGCAAGGTGTCATTCTGAACACCTTTTGTTATCTGAAATAATACCCTTTGTTATTGGAAAGAAACGAGCACTGAACAGACTGGTAATGCTTCCCAATTAGCCAAGCAATTCTAATTTATTTGGTGGCGAAGTTGAAATGCCTTGGACAACTTCACTGGTAAAAATGTGCCAAATTCCCAGGTGTGGAGAGACAGAGAAAAGAAGTGGAGTAAAACATCACTGTGATGGACATTGATGTATTGCGCCATACAAGTTGTCAGAGACACTGAGAGAAAAACAAGAAAACACAAACCATGGAACACCTTCCACTTGAAAGGAATGTTACAGGACTTTCAGGGCCATACCCGCATTGCCAGGTTGTGCTGGTGTAGAGAACACACCTACCCAAAACAGTTATATGGCAACATACAAACATTTGGACACAGTTCACATCTCACAACTCTCACACACCTGAGCGTGGTGGAAATGTGGGCAGGGCTAGTAATTTTTTAAAAACAGATACTTCATGTAATGCCTTGTGAGGCTAGACAGTGTTGAAGGAATAAAGTAGGTATTTATTAAAAAGGCCTTCAAAAGATACACCTCGGGCAGCTGTCTAGCCTTGTACAAGAGTCTGGCCGAGGTTACACCCGTGATGGATGACAGGTCCCACGTTTTCACACTTATATAAGTTTTGGTCCATTTATGTATGGGGTTTAATTGTCCAGTTGCAGCTTCGGGTTATGGAGTCCCATCCTCCCAGTTTGCTCTCCTCAATTTGCTGCCTTTTAAACTTTTTTGGCTCGAAGCTGCAATGGTGTCCTTGGTTCCCGGGCTGGAAAAGGATTGTTTTGTCTAAGTGAACTACGAAGAGAACTTGCTAACACTTTATATGAAGTTCAGAGTTATGTACTCATGCAGTACAGAATCTAGAAAACATGAAAGCTAAAACTTAAGGCATTACAAAAAAGCTTTTGCTGTGATGATGATCATCACTTTCATTCACAGAGCATATACAATGTTATCCTGACCTCACAACTAACAAAACAAACAAATAGAGGGAAAAAAAAAATAGATCCATCCCCCCTCAAGAAGTTCAATAATAAGTCAGTGTGACAAAACTGATCAGAGATTGAGGGTGAAATCTTGTCCTCACTGAAGCTCAGAGAAAGAATTTAACCCATATCTTTTAATATCATTTGCCTGAGCAGCTATCCAAACTCATATGCAACTATAGATACACTGAAGTTATCAGGTGAAACTCATTGTCCTGCAATGCAGGGCTGGGGTGAGATAATTACAGAGCTCACTTTTGGCTCTAAAATTCCTAGGAAGAAATTCCAAGAATGCAACTTGTACTCTTGTTGTACACATGGTTTGGGATAGATGTATGGCTTTCCAGCCTTACAGATAAGACAGTCCTGTGCTCTGTGCTGCTGAGGTATGAAAGGTCTAATCCTGATATTCTTTGCACACACAAATACTTGCACAAATCCTTGTGATTCCACTGATACGAGTAAAGTTTTGTCTGAGAATCCTTCCTTTGGATGCCTTGCTGTCCTGTTGAATTTCAAAGGGAGGTTAGCGGATGCAAGAAGGCTCAAGATCTGAGCAAAACCTAGAAATGGCAAGCAGGGCATTTTGTGGAACAAGTCTCATACTGTGGGAATGAGCTGCAGGGCAACTATTTATGGGGATCTGATCCTGAGAAGATTCACAAACCGGCCTTCAACCAGAACACTGCGTCATGCTCAATTTCTCTTCATTGGGCACACTCTCTGTTGACTCCACACTACCACAAAGGATCAAATTTAGGCACGATTTACACAGGAAGGTTGTGTGGACACCTCATAGGAACATTGCAGTATCTGGAGGGAGCCTATAGAGAAGCTGGAGAGGGACTCTTCATTACGAACTGTAGCCACAGAACAAAGAGTAATGGATACAAATTGAAAGAGGGGAAATTTGGGTTGGGTATTACGAAGAAAATCTTTACTCTGAGGGTGGTGAGACACTGGCAGGCTTGCCCAAAGAAGCCAAGGATGTCCATCCCTGGCAGTGTTCAAGGCCAGGCTGCATAAGGCCTTGAGCAAGCTGGTCTAGTGGCAGCTGCCCGTGGCACCAGGGTTGGGACTGGATGATCTTTGCGGTCTCTTCCCACCTTTTAACATTCAGTGATTCCATGGTTTTTCATAAAACGCCACCTTCTTCTTCTCTGATGTTTATGAAACTCTTAAAGTCGAGAGATTCGGGATTCCTGCCGCTGCTTCCCGAAATAAGGATGTCTGTGCGCAGAGGCTGCTCAGCTGCGCGATTCACAGGAGGGGCCGTGACAACCGGGTGGCTCCTCCCGCCCTCGGCCTGCCCCCACCCCGTGGGTCTGTAGCTCAACGCCACTCACCCAATATCCTTGTGACGCCCAGGGTGAGCTTGTCCAGGTAAGGCTTGATGCCGGTGGGGAGCTTTTCCTCCATCCTCCGCGGAAGCCTCCTGCCTCCGTCCAGCCCTATAGAGAACAATGCTTTTCTGTCCTTCCTACTGCCCCGTAGCCGCAGGGCACGCTGGGAATAATAGTTCTTCCGGGTGGTGCACCGGTCGGCCCATGGCGGCGGCTAGAGCTCAGAGAACCACGATTCCCGGCATGCCCCGCACCCCACAGCGTGTCTCCGGCGCAGACAGCCAATGGGAGGCGAGTGCCGGGGTGGGCGGTGGGGGTATGCGGGGAGTGGCGGCTGTTTCAAGATGGCGGCGGCGGCCGCCGGGGGGGGGGGAGGTGCTCGCTGGGGCCGGGGCTGTATCCTTGCCTGGGGCTCGGTGTGAGGGGGTGGCGGCGGGGGGGGGCGGCCGGGGGGGGGGGAGGTGCTCGCTGGGGCCGGGGCTGTATCCTTGCCTGGGGCTCGATGTGAGGGGATGGCGGCGGGAGGGGCCGCCAGGGGCGTGCGGGGCGGCCTTGAGAGGTGTTTGGTGTGGGGCCGATGCGATGCTGTGGGCCGGGTGGGGTTCTGTGGCCGTGGCGGAGGCTATGTGGGGGCTCCGCTGGTGAGTGTGGGGAGAGCTTGGCCGGGGGAGAGGAATTGATCATATGCTCGTTTGTAGGGGGTACGAGGGATTTCAAAGCAGAAGTGACCTGGGATAGAAGGGAGGGTCGTAAGTCCTCTTCAGTGTGATCCAGCTGTGAAATCCCGGGGCAAGTAAATATATAGGGAATGGGGAAATTGCGTTCAGCTTACGAGAACTTGTAAGGGAATCCGTAGAGAGAATGAGGTGGTGGGGTCTGGAGAAAAGTAGGCTCAGGAATGACCCTATCGCACTCTACAACTGCTCACAGGAGGTTAGTTGTAGCCGGGTGGCGGTCGTGCTCTTCTCCCAGGTGACAAGTCACACGACAAGAGGACCCAGTCTTAAGCTGCTCCAGGAGACGTTTTGGTTGGACATTAGAGAGCATTTCTTCACACAAAGGGTGATTGGGCATTGGAGTGGGCTGGCCAGGGATGTGGAGGATTCACTGTCCCTGGAGGTATTTAAGGAAAGACTGGACCCTGAAACACAGTGGTTGACACATTGGTGTCCAGTCATAGGTTGGACTCGATGATCTCAGAGGTCTTTTCCAACCTCATTGATTCTGTGATTCTTTGAAACTGAGGCTAGAAGCTGAGCAGGGAAGAGATGTGTCTTTTGTGACGAGCACCTAAGTTTGACTACAAGCACAGCATTTTGGATGAGCCTGTGTGGGACTTGGAGGGCTGTCTGTGAGGGATGAGTGTGAGGTTGGGGTAATTTCATCTGCAGAGGACCTGCAGGCTCCTACTGTGGGAGACTACGTGAGGCTGGACATGTAGATGGAGTGGATGGTTGCTGTGGTGTTGGGAGCTCAGCCTGTATAAGCCTGGTTAGGGAGAGATGTGCTCGTGTGGCTCAGAGAACCAAGAGCTGGTGTTGGTGTTCGGGCTTGTGTGGCTGAATTGGAGGCTGAGGAACTTGAAGTCATTGGGGTAGAACTGGCAGTGTGGCCTGGTGGAAATGAAGAAGCTGACGATTTAGTTGCAGTTATGAGGGGTTTGAGGCACTGCTGTTAGTCAGCCTGAGAGTGGGATTTCAGCATCAACTGGAAGTGATTGGAAAGAAAGAGTATGTGTGTGTGCTCTTTTATTTATGTTTGACTGCATGGCCATTGGGACAATGTGCAAGTGAAAGAGGCCAACCATCCCATGGCCTTTTTAGGGAGCACATTGGTATGATTTCCCATCTGTGTAAAGTAAAAAAGATGGTCTTTTTTCTGCCACTTTTTCTGTGCTGTGAATGGAAGGTGTGTGGTACGTAGTGGATTTATTGCCACACTGTCAGTACTCTGCTCATTTGTGGAGGTGTTGATGCAATTACATTGACAGTCTATTTTTATTAGTGAACAGGTTGTTTCCCATGACTAAATATGGTCTCTTGAGCCCAGCAGTGGCCTCATACATCATGATATTCCAAGAAATGAAGTTCTTTCTGACAACCATTTCCATTCTACGTGTTTTGGTGAATAGGCAATGTTGCCTCGGATCTTGGAAAAGTTTAAATTCTCAGAAAAGCACATGGCATAATTTAAAAATAATGGTAGTGTATGCTTTAAAAAAAAGAGGACTGCGTGGGGAATTTGGTAGATTGGTTTAACACATTTTGAAAACTCAAGTTTTCTCCATCATTGTTGAATTGACTTAGCCCAGCAAAACAGGTTGTATAGGTGAGCTGTACCCAGGAGGTGAGTTTGTCCAGTGCCTCTCTCTGCTGTTGCACTGAACTTTAGTGGTGGTACGAGGTTTATAATACTACACCTGCCTTGCTGGCAGTCTTGGGCGGCACGTGGGAGCGGATTAATGTTAAAAGGTTGATCCTGGTGCTGTCCCTGGTCTCTTACTCTGAGGCAAGGACATTGCTTAGGAATCAGCCTCTGACTTACTGTGATTTTCAGTCCAGCTGGTTGAGTTAGCCGGCTCTGACTTTGAGTTCTAATACACTGGGTTGCAAAGCTTCACCAGGAGAGTTGTCCTGGTAGCTGGGGTGAGTAATAGTGACAAGTTTGACTAATTATTGCATCCTGCTATTAGGAATTTATCCACAGGAGCTGGCAACACCAGAGTCACACTCTAAAAGCAGGATATTGTTTAGGCAGATAATTTTATTTCCTATGTTGACATGCAGATCAACCATATGTCAGTTGAGTAGGAACTGTCTGTGTTGAAGTTTGTTGTTTCCTGAGGTAGTGTGAGCTGAATGTACTCTTCTCAGTACCCTGCAGCTTGCTGTTGTGGTTGTGCTGACACAGCTGTTTGGGCTAGGCTGTGATCCAGATGCAGAATTTTGATCCACCTTGGTTCTTTTTTAAAAGAGGGTACGCACAGTGCCTTCCTTGTGGAGTTTGTCCAGCTTCCTTGACCCGTTCGTGCTATGCCCCCACAGTGTGTTCTGGCAGCTGGAGATGGCAGGCTGCAGCTCACAATTGAGAACAGAAATGCTCTCAGTGTTTATAGAGAGAGCTGGCTTTGACAGCAGTACTCACTGAATGTGTTTTTAAACTGGTATGAGGCTGATGAATGATAATTGTTTACAAATTATAAAGTGCATCAACAAGCTCATAAGTGAGCCTGCGATCAGGCCCTTCCAGTGTGACAAATACCAGTTGTGTGATGGACAGTGGGTGTTGATTGAAGTTGCAATCCACAGGGAGAAACTCCTAGACTTTTCCTGATTTTCTCCACTGTGTGGTAATTTACTAACTTAAGTTTTTGAGATGGTGCTATCAGAATCAAATTTTAGTTAAGGTAAAAGTTTGTATATGGTCACTGAAATACTTTCACAATTTTACTGTATTGTATGAATGCGGCTACAAAACCTTAAATGCATTTATCTGTTTACAGTACAGAAATTAGATAATTGAGTTAATTGTCCAAGCATAGAAGGTTGAAGAAAGTAAAGGAGTATAAACCTAAGATAGTGGAGGAGAATTTTGTGTCCTGTGCTTTTGTTCTCCACTTCAGTATTACCCTGGTTTTAGCTGGAATAGAATTATCTTTTTTCCTTGTACTTGGTATACCGTGTTTTGTATTTAGCATGAAGATAATGCTGATAACACACTGATGTTTTGGATGTTGCTCAGCAGTGCTTAATCAAAAACATGGGCTTGAGTGACCCATGCTCTGCCAGCAAGCAGATGCAGAAGAAGCTGGGAGGGGTCATGTCTGGGAGAGCTGACCCAAACTGGCTAAAGGGAGATTCCATAACAGAACATCATGTCCAGAACATAAACTGGGGAGTGTTGGTTGGGAGCTGCCAGTTCCTGCTGAGGAAAGGGTTGGGCATTGCTCAGTAAGCAGCTATACTGTGCATTGTTTCTTTTGGGTTTTAATTCTCTCTTCCTCTTCCCTTTATGTTGAAATTAGTATTATTGTCCTATTTTATTTTGTTTCAGTTATTAAGCTTTTCTTATCTCTACCCATGAGGTTTACTGTTTTTCTCTGATTTTCCTCTCCATTTGGGGCAGGGAGGTAGACAGGGAGTGGCTATGTGGTGCTGAGTTGCTGACTGGGATTAAGCCACAAATATGTTAGCTATTTATGTGGGAATAACAACCTTTACATTCAACTAAATGAAACTGCTCCTTTAAGGAAGAAAGTATGATTTACACCTTTCCCTGAGTTATACTGAGTCTTATTTTTAGTGGCTTTTGGGAAGCAGGGATTAAAGTTCAGTGACTGCTAACAGTCACAGTGACTGCTAATAGCACAAATAACATGGTGCCCTGTTATTTCGGATTTTAAAGTGTGTTCTCTGGTCAAGTAATTCAATAGTTAAACCTCTGGGATATTTGGAACTTCTTGAAGCTTCTTAAAGAAAACCAGTCCTTAGGCTTTTATGCATTACTCATCATGTGATGATCAGATGAGAATGACCAATTTCAAACCTTTTGCGTTTTTCCTCATTTATTTTTCTTAGAATGTATTGCCCAAAATGGATTTCATTGCAGTATTGATAAACACTCTTTCAGAATTTGCTTTCCCTACACACTAAGATGTTCCCTATATAACAATAAACTATTTAAATTTAAATAAATATTATTTATTCATTATCTTAGTAATTGCTCTTGTAACTGGAGCTGGTCCCTGGGATCCTCTGCAAAGGTCAACTCTAAGATACTCTTTATGGGCTGAAAGTTAATGCACAATGAAGGAGTAAGGCCTTTTGTTTTAGCAATCTATGTGGTGATTTTTTTTTTCTAACCAGATTTTTCTTGCTTTTCTTTCTCCCTAAATGTTGACTGTGTAAAATTAAGAGACGAAATACTTCTTTTTACCATCCTGTTAAAGAGCCAAGCTTGCACTCTTTTAATTTCCTTTAACAAAGCCACATGCAGCTTCTGATGAAGATGATCCACTGGTAGCTGTTTCAGGTATGGCCTTCTAATAGACATAAACAAAGTTTTTTTCCTATGGATGATAAAATTTGTAATATCTTTTCAGGTATGTGGTTTGTGTACATAAGTTTGTGTAAGGTAGAGAGTCACCATAAATTGTAATTGGACATATATGATTATAGCAGAGGATTTATGCTCTGCTGGTTAGATAAGCATACTGTGTAAGATGAATAGTTCCAGGGGAATTGTTTCTGTTGCAGGTACAGCATGACTTTATCCAATTTTTAAGACAAGCTGAACTTTCACTGTGGTCTCCAAGGAATGTTGCAGCATTAGGGGTGTTAGGTCTTTTGTAAATTTTGAAGATATAAATTGAAATGAAGATTCATTGTGTACAGATGAAGCAATTTTTTTTATTAGTTCTTTTGACCTTGATTTACTGAGTGCATACTTGTATACAAGTATACAAGTGCTGGGGAAAAGATGAATGTTCTTAGCTGCCCTTCAGAATTCTCTTCATTGTTTTCAAATGCAGCTCTTAAAGTGACAGGAGGTCCTGGAAATGCATCTGGAGATGGCTAACTCTAGACTGAAATTGTGTGTGTGTCATCCAGCAGTTACAAGTTTTGAGGAATTGTGCTCTTTAGGTTTGGGGTAGCATGGTTTACCCTTCAAGACTACTGGCCAAGCATCTCTGTTGAACTACAAGACTCATGCTGAGGTTTTAAAGCCAGGTGATGTTGGATTTTTTTTTTCTGTGCCCTGGAAAGAAAGCAGTGATCCTGAATGATGGAAACTGATTCACTCTGGGAAGTTTTCTACCCCTTCTGTGGAAGAGAATTTCAGGACCATTGTTTTCCCTTGTGTACAAGCATGGAGTATTAGAGTTTATAATTTAGTTCTTTCATTTGAATTTCTGCTACACTTCTGAAATTAATTACCCAAATAAATGTAATTGATCTGCTAGTATGAAATTAATTTTTTTTTGTTCAAAATTTTTGCACTTCTGACCAGTCAAAAATCAAACCTTGAGTACCAAGTAGCTATGGGCTTTAATCTGGCCCTAGGAGGTTTTAGTGTTAGTGTCAGTGTTGGCACTTTGTCATTGCAGCACCAGGATTTTCAGTGCTTTCATGTTCTTACCATTTGTAGTGGCGATCTAATTCTAATTATGCCAGGAAGTGTTTGACAGATGCTCTGTGGAGTGTGCACTGCAGAGTTGCCTTACTCATATGCCTGGTCCTGAAAGGAGCAAACAGCCTGAGCATCAATAGGTTGTGTGTGTAACAGAAAAAGTGATATTTTATTATGTGAGTGGTACTGTTAATGGCTTTACTGCTGGTTGGTTCCTTACTTTCTTTGGATATCAAGGCAGAAGCTCAATTTTATGCCTTTGCGTCTTAATCAACTGCTTTTTATTTAAAGTTTATTTGCACTGCACTTCAGTCTGAAGACATAATGTACATTTCAGAATTTATGAAATGTTCCTTGCGGCTGGATGTGCTTCAGTGCCATGCGCCACCTTTTCTGCTAATGCATTCATCTTCATGAAATTTTGTATGGAGTGAGAGGCTGGGGGGGAACTGCAGACACATTCCTTGAAGTGCTCATTCTTTTCAAAAAAAGTGCTGCTTAGGCAAGATTGCCTTTGTGGAAGTCTGGTTATACAAGGCAAGAACAGGGCCCCTTTTCACTTTATAATCTGCATGTTCTACTTGTCTTTCATTTACAGGAGTGTCTACAAAAGGAAATTTAAGAACGAGGTGTTTGCCAAAATATCAAACAGGTCCAACTGAACTGAAGGTGCCTGTAGCTGTTGCTTCTGTTTCCATGGATCCTGATAGAGGTACAGGAGGTCTGACAGGGCAGCAGGTCAGTAAAGGCAAATTTTTCTTGCTCTTAAGAGTGCACATAGTAGAAAAAATGGCTGAAAATTCTTAGTTTGAAAACGTTTAAACAGTTTTAGAGTAGTTATTTTAACAGTCTCTTATACCTTTTGCCTGCTTTACATGGTGGCTTTCTAGCAGAAAATATCACCTAAAGAGAACAGAGGCTGAATGTGCTAATTTATGTAAGTGGTGTATAAGTGGAGCTATGTAAAAGAGATTATTTATATTTGTATATGTGTATTTGTACAGAGTCGGTGCATGTAGCCCTGGGTAGTGCCTAACCTATATACTAGCTAAACATGCAAGAAGTTTTGTTCAATTTATTAATTGTCATTGCTCTAGTTATCTCATTTAGAAATAACACAAGTAAAAGCTCATTTTAGAGACTTTTTTGCTGTGCCTGCTCATGTTAAAGGGATTAAATAATTTTCTGTTTTTGATAGTAAAAGTTTAAAATGCATTTGAGCAGTAGAAGTAGCTTTGTCAGTTGATGTCAGCTGCTTTGAATTTTGTGGTCTCCTTCTGTGAGACTAGGTGATGTTTTTCCTAAAGTTCCTTGCATTAGAAATTCCAAAGCAGCAAGGTTTCCTTCAGAAGGTTGTTTTGTATTGTGATAGATGCTGTGATGTTTAGAAATCTGTTGAGAGATGCCATTTTTCTAATGTGGTTTGCATAGTGCAATGACTGTGTAAGTCATTTGAGTGCTGTTGAGGCTCTTGCCTAGCGGTCATCTTAGGCCAGCCTGTAAATCACTGGGGTTTGTCAAGTTCTCACTCACAGGCAGGGTCTAAAACCTTTGACTGCTTCTGCATTGCTGTTTTATTACCATGCAGTTAAATCTTGTTCTTCATCTTAAGATGTCCTCTGCCTTCTGTGTGCTGAGTAACTGCTGTGTGCCACATATGTAGGTTCAAACTTCTGCTGTGGAGACATGTTACTCAATTCTTGTTGTTTTGACAGTGTCATTGCCTTTTGACTCTTTCAGCACGACACATGACTAGTTATTAAACTAGTATTAATTTTTAGGCCTTTCCTGGACTTGTATATTTCCCTTTCTCTGTTTATCAGTACTTGCTTTTAGAGGCTGGTATGTACCTCTACTTTGCAAATGATGCTGTTAAGTGGCATGCAGATAAATTCCAGAAATAGGCCCCATTATGCAGAGTCTTTATGTAGAAGCATCTCTTTAGAAGTATATACCAGCCTGCTGCCTCACAGATGCCTTCATATGTTGCATTAAAATCTATTTTGTTGAATGGTGCATTGATTGTGTTATTTGTTGTCTAGAGAGTTTTTACTCCTTTTTTGTGAAAGCCATTGTATAAATGATTTTTGGTGTATCTTGTTTTAAATATAATGCCTGATATGTGAAATCTTAATTAGTGACTTGTGCTTTTGTATTATTGACAACAAGATGTGTTCAAAGCTATGTTTTGTTTTTGTCTTTTTAAACCTTCTGTTTTTCGCTTACCTTGCCAAATTCTCATGGAAATTTTGTACTCTGGAGATAAGCTCTGAATACTTGAAACAAACAGAATGAATGTTTTCACTTGTTATTGAAGAAGAACTTCTTCTGCATGAAATTTTCATCAACAACACAACTCACTTTCTGCAAGGTGTTGCCTGCAGGTCTAGGGAGAGCTGATGGCTTTACTATGGCATAGAGTCATAGAATGGTTTGGGTTGAATGGGACCCTAAAGTTCATCCAGTCCAAGCCCCCTGACCTGGGCAGGGACCCCTTCCACTAGTGCAGGCCTGGACATAATTCTGAGTAAAATGCTCTAGGCTGGAGTAAGTGAGCTGCTGTGGTCCTTTGTGTGATTCTATATGATTTTGTCACGCAGTTGTTACCTTCCAAGGTGTGGAGAGTATCTTCCCAGTACTGAGTTCCAAAACTGTCTTCTATCCTGAACTGTGTAGAAAGGACAGAAATCTGGGAAAAGGAGACAAAACAGTCTTGGCCTCTACCTCCTTTGTGGTCTTCTTTTGATGGTCGAGCTGTTGCTGTGCATTATTCCACAGCTTCATTCTGATGTATGTTATGGTACAAGTTTGCTTCTGAGAATTTCTTGTGTACCATTTACGCATAGCTGTGGGTGATAGAAAAGACCGATTTTCCTCTTCATCCCACAAAGGTTTGTCTGACAGTATATACATCAGGGTAGTAGTTTGAGGGACCTTCTGTAAAATATCCTTCACTGATGTGATCAAGCTTTGTTCTCCTTTTTGAGAACTGTAATTTTTTTCTCAAAGTTCCATCATCTGTCTGCTAAAACAAGAAGTCACACATTTTTAGCATGGGAAATGAAATTCTTTCAACCATACATTTAGTTGAATTCAGTCAAGTTAGATATTCTCTCTTCGTTTGTAAGTGATGTATGTTTGGGAGCAAAACTGTGAAATCAAATGCCCTTGAAAAGTGCTGAAACTCACCTTGTGAAATGCCTTTTCCCCTTGCCCTTGAGAAGAATACACTGAAGTTAAAATGAAGAGTCAGGCAGGTATAACATGGGTCTGTGTGAAAATGTCACCTCTCTTTGTAGTGGACATTATTCTTTAATTGTTTTAAAGATGCTATTTAAGAGGCAATTAGCTAAGAAGGAAAGGAGTCTCTTCCTCTCTGGTGTGTGTAGATCAGCTGCTGTTACTGCTAATAAGAGAAGCCCAGTGGTTGGTGGTTTTTTTAAATTTTATTTTTATTTTTTATTCTTTTGTATTCACTGTTTTCTTTTGTGCACTGTTGTGTTGACTTGGCCAAACTGTAGGGCATCTGGTGGCGTTCTTTTATCTGATGTAAAGCACTGCATGCACTTGGAGGGGTTTGTGAAAGTAAATTGAAACTCCTTCAGATTGAGTGGACATTGCCAAAATGAAACATGAAACTTGCCGAAATCCTGGACAGAACAGCATGGCTCTTATTGCTGCATTTATATTCGGTTTCGTATTTCATGCTTACCACTAGCACTGCAGAACTAAATAACCGATCACAGGAATTTTTGGCGAGTGAAACCAGTTTGGAACCTTTTCCTGCGTGGAAACTGCCGAAGTCTGGAATGCCGCGCAGCAGACTGCCCTCTGGTGGACGCACATGGCAAGTGCAGCGGTTCTCTCTGCATTCCCGTTAATGCGTGAAAGATCTGAAGTACTCAGCCCTGCTACAGCCTTCTTTTGACAAGTATTATTTACGAAAGTGGCAAATAAGGCATTAAAACCAAACAGTAGCTGCGTGAAGGTGTGTGTGCTTTGTATTAGAAAAATGAAATAAGGGACTTACTCTCTGCTAACAGTATTTTGCTGTTTTGTATGCTTTGGTCATAAATGCTAAGGCAGCATGTTTTTTTTTTCTTATTTCTTATGTTATCATCCTAATGTGATAAAGTTCGAAGATGGATTTGGATATTGCTGCACTAGATTTCCAAGTCATGAGAACCTACTCCTTTTTATCTAGTATGAATCAAGGAATAGTGCATGTCTTAAAACTTTGCATGTTTTAGTACTGAAGCTAGCAGCTTGCATTTGAATTACAAATCTCTTAGTTCTTCACAATTTGGTAATTTGTTTCATTGAAATGTACTTATGTTTTAAAAAATATGAATTTTATTTCTGGTTGGAATTGATCTACTTTCAGCTTCTAATTATTAGGTCTTGAAATGCTTTTAATAGCTTATGAAATATTTGTTTTCTTTTAAACTGTACATTCTAAAATGTAACTTTAAATTTTCAGGGCGCTAATGAAGGAGGAGTGAAGAGTGCTTCTTTAAAGGATTTGTGTCCTGAGGACAAGAGACGCATTGCAAACTTAATTAAGGAACTTGCCAGGTAAGAAGAAGCATCAGCTGAAAATGCATTAAGTTTAAAGAGATTCGTTTCTCTAATTAACATCAAGCAATGTAGAGCTGCATTAAAAACCTGAATATTTGCACAAGGTAATTTTTCTTTCTGGAAAAGGTATGAAGCAGCCTAGTTGGTTTTTCCTTGCTTCCTGAGCCCTTTAATATATATTTGAAACAGAAGCCAAAATTTCTTGACCAGCAGGACTTCATCTGTAATAATCTAATGACAGGGCCAGGATTTTGTTTGTTGTGTGTATCAAGTGCTATAGATAAACACATTCTACCTTTGGAAATGACAGACTTTGTTGCTATGAAACTTTGTGGTGCTTATTATTTGGCAGAAGTAAGCTTTTATATGGAAGGCCGTGTTAAAGGTGCATTGCTGATCTTGTGGCTGAAACATGTTGATAATGATTTACCTGTGTAATTTTTACTTACCTAGCCAAACTTCTTCTTGCTTCCATTAATTTCTTGAGATTCTACCTGTTTCTTGAAAGGAGAGGTAGAAATTGTGCACGTTTCTCAGATTTAGCAAAAGTCTTTTTCTAAGTTTCATTCCAGTGCTAGTTATGTTCTCAAAGGTAAGGGAGGTAAAAAAGAGGTTGAATTAAAGTGAGGAGATTTTTGTCCTACTCTTTGTCCTTAACACCTGAGAATCTCTGGAAATCTGTTTCTTACAGAACGGCTGTAAAAATGAGAAGGAGCACATGGGCCTTTGGCAGGCTTTGCTGTATTAGTAGGGGAGCTCTTGTGAGATCATCCCAAGTCCTTTGGGCTAAAAGTTATTGTACATACTTAGAACTTTTAAAGGCAAAGTTTTCTAGAACTGTGGGTTCTCTGGTAATAATTAAATGCTTTTTGACATAGATCCCTTTTGTCTGTGCAATAATTGGCGAGCATTACTGTCCTTTTTCATTTTCTATGGGAAAATTTGGAAAATTAGAGAAATTAAGTGACTTACTCAAGGTCATGCAATAACTCTCTGGTGCACCTAGAAATATTTTCTCTCTGATTATCCTTATCCAGTGGACCATTTTACCTGCTAATAATTTGTACTAATACAGGATTTCTTTCCATACAATATTTTAGTAATTTCTGAAGTTCTTAATGCTTGCAACTCTATTTTATCATGCCTTGTATTAGAAAAAGACTGTCATAAAGAGTAGATTGGTGGGAAGCCTGGTTACAAATTGTCAGATGTTAGAGCTATTCGGACGCTGTTGCCACCATTGATATATAGAGGTATATTCTAATATTAAAAAAAGCCTTTTATTACATTGTTCCTCATAATACACTGCTCCCAAGTGAATAGTAGTACAGTAATTCATTGAAGCATGGGATTCTTCTTAAATCTCAGATGCTGTGATTTTTCCCTGTGGACAGTTTGATATTTCTGCCTGACATTTCTTTGAAGAAAAATAGAAGGTGCAGCAACATTAATTTTGAAAAGTAAAATTAGTGGAACACTATTATTTTATACTTAGTTCTCTTTTATTTTTAAACCTAATCATATTTTTATTGGATGTAATTAAAAGTCCTTTGCAGAGTAATAGGGAAGTTGAACTTTAATTCTGCTCACCTCGTCATTTTTTTAAAACTCTTCATAATTTTCATCTTTAGTTGTCCAATGATAGTTTTTACAAGCAGTAGAACATTCTTTGCTACTTTGGAGAAGAAAAAGGAGCAGCAAAATGTTGAAAGTTTTACAGGAACACTGTCCTGCAGTAATCACTTGGAATGATAAAGGTCTTGGGCTGTACCTTGTTATTCCTTATTTTGCTACAATTTTTGAATGGTAGTTGAGGCTAATTCATGCATGTTTGTTGCAGGATGGTGAACAGAAATAGATTGGTCAGTAAGTAGCTGCATGAAGGCTCTTGTAAAGCGGTAAAATTCTGTTTGTGTGGAAACCAGTTGCAAAATATGATTGACTCCTGGCGCTTGAATTTCAGCCAGGTCTTGCTTGAGCAGTTCAGGGTGGTGGTCTTTCCCCACCTTCTGTGACTACTGAAGGAGAGAGCTTTCCTGTACTTTTCTTCCTCTTCGTATTTTCTGCTTCTCTTCCTTCAGCTCTCACTCCCACTGCACTTTTGAACATTGAAGGTGTCGCTATAGGACATGAAAGAATGAGACTGACTCCAGTCCAGGTCAGAAGGCAAGGAAAAAAAGGGGCCGTTTATTTTTGTGCTTGGGGTTATATAGTTTTGTGACAAAGACCACGGATTGGAGGATGCAGTTGCCACCTCTCCAACCACAGTGGTGAAAAATCACAGTCCATCATCTCACTCCTCCTTAAAAAAAAAGAATAATAACAAAAGGAATGCAGTTCCAAAAACATACATAGTTTACATGAAAATCTGTGAGAACTCCACTAAAGAATGCAAAACCATCAGAAGGCTAGAAAGTCAGAGCAACAGAGGGTATGTGTGCCAGTGCATTTGTTAATTTGCTGAAGTGTCAAACTTTGTCTTGGTATGAGTAAATTCTGATGCTGACTACATTAATACCATTTTCTCTGAAAAAAAAGAGAAGAGCTTCTGGGCTGTAAAGAACTGCGGCTGGGGATTCCAGTGGCTGACATCACCTTAGCTGTTTGGAATTTTGTGAAATTGGATTTTGAGACAGGGTCTAAAGAAAGGACTCAGTTGTATCCTTTCTAATCCTCCTTTCTAGACTAAATAATCATAGTTTTTAATCTGTGCTGCCACCTGTAAATCTAACCATTATTGTGCCTTTCTTTGAGTGTATCCTTTTAAGGTGAAATGAGAGTGGCAGACTGGAGCCAAAGTCTAAAATACTCGAATGTTGCAAATGTGAGCTTTTTAATTTATTGTGTCAGCAAATTCTTTTAAAATTGCTTTTATAGGGGAATTTCTGAGAAGAATGAGTCATGCCCATGAATGCCAAAGTGCTTTGTGAGTAAGTGGGGTATTCTTGAGTGTGATTAGTCATTATTTTCTAAGACTACCAGCATGGCACCTTCATATTTTTGGTAAGGTCCTCCTGGCATAGTGGTGAAAGAGGCACAGTAAGAGCAAATTTTATCTCTCCCTGTAAGCAAAGTCTTTTCAAAGGAGGCAAAGAAGACTTTGTCTGAGCTTTTATTCCTGCAGGCTGCTCCTGAAGCAGTCATCAGCTTATGTAATGAAATGAGCAGTGACATGGTGAAGACACAGAAAGATTCTTATACTCGTACTTGCTGCCAGTGTCAGAACACATTAGCCTCTTCTGAGCAGGAGCAGCGCAGGGCCCGCTGGGAATGGAGTCAGTTGACTGTTGAACATTAAGGACTTGCTAGACACCACACTGAGAATGAGTGTGAAGTATTCTAGAGTGAAATACTTTGAGTGATATGCAGATTTTGAGAGTTCTCTCTGTCTTGGCATTTGGCTGAATAGAGAGGATCATAACTCCTTAGCAGAGAGAGTGAATGTGTGTGTGCTTGCAAGTGCTCACTTCACTGCTAACTGATATATAGCCATAGTTCTGTGGCTTTGGGGCTCCTAGAAAGGCAGGTACATCATAAATACTTCCCTGTGATCACAGATGCCTGTACAGCTCACATATGAAGTTTGCCTTTTGCTTGAGCAGAGGCATTAACTAAGTGCTGTAGAAGGGTTCATGAAAGTTTAATTTTTGATTTTAGTGGCAAAAATTGGAATCTACCTATTTTGCATTCTATTCTTTCTTTTGTCTAATAAGATAAACTTGGAGAAACCTGGCTTCCTGCTGTCTTTGCAAATAAATCTTCAAAAGCAACGTAGGTAGAAAGGTATAATGCTCTTAAGCACCCATTTCCAAATGTTTTTTGCTATTATATTAGTGTTGTTCTGGCTAAGATCATTGACATTACCAGAATGACTGGTAACTCGCAGCCACTAAAACAGCCTTCAGACAGCCCTTTATCCCTTTTTGAGAAAATGCTTCCCTCTCCCCAAGACCCTGGATTCCTAAACCCTTTGTAGGGTGCTAGCAATTTGGGATACTAGTCTTTTCTATTGTCCTTGATAGGAAGCTGAAATTGACCAACTGAAATTGACCAACTAAAATTGAAAGTTTCTAACCAAAGGTGAAAATGGGCTTCAAAACAGAGCATTAATTTGTTACAGAACTGGGAATCATTGCACAGGTTTCAGTAAAGCTATTATAGTGTATATCTGCTGTTTTTTCTTTCAGTCCTTAAGATCTTTGAAGGAAAACTTGCCTGTGGTTTGTATTACAAATCTAATGTGTTTGGCCTCTTGCGTTGCCTTCTTTCCTGGGTTACACTACTTCATATTTAAGCAAATTGTTACCTGGCTTTAACATCAAAATCTTTTCTCTTTTTTAATGTGATACTTTAGGAGCAATTTTGTGCTGCAGTTTTCTTAATTGGTTTGGCAGTGAGACTGCAAATGAGATATCCCTAAGCTTGTCTGCAAATTACTTGGTGTTGATAGGTAAAGCATGCCCAGGATTATTGTATCACCAATCACACTTACTTTCTGTGCTTAAAAAGTCATTTGTAGCTATAAATTCATGCTGTGAAATCTAGTTGTGTATTTTGCAGGTTGCATATCATAAAATTTANTCTTTGCTAGCCAGTTGGCAGACTAATACCAGATTGATGTGTACTAAAAGATTAAGTGTTCCCAAGGAGTGTGGGACTGTTCAGTGAAGTTCCCAGTGTCTATATCTGTTTTTTGTTTAGTTTGTCATCTGTCTTAACTAGCTGAGCTGCAGTGTTCTTATTGTATTTCCAAGTTCTTTTGGTAAAAGCTCATTTCTTAAAGTTTTAAGAAATAGAAAACGCTGGTTCTAACTTGCTTTTTCAACACTGCCTTCAGTCAGAAAGAGCTGAGTTCTCTCCCTAGTGTAATGTTGATGTGAGTATTACCATGGCTCTTTCTTGTGCATGGCAGTTTTTCATTAAACAGGTAAAACTTGGAGTGCTGTTGACTTGTGCAGTGCTTCAAAAACTCCACCTGGAGACCATCAGTCCTGCTTACGCAGTGGAATGAGATCAATGTCATCAGCAACCTGTTGATCAATTCCTTCTTTAGATCAGACAGAAATACTAGTATCTGCAGTGGACCTGGGAGCACATGATAATAATTGGAACTGGTGAACTAGGAATGAATTTTAACCCTAAGGCAGATGTCCTGGGAGGGCGTTTTGTCAATATATTTGCATTAAGAGTTTTTCTAAAGAGGCTTCTGTAAAATAAAATATTTAAATGCATCTAGAATTATATAGGCTTTGAACTGTTGAATTTAATACAAGTCTTGAGCAAAGATGGTGCATGTTGTATGTCACAAGGTAGGTGAATGTGAATTGCATGCAAGAAAGTGTTGCAGACACTAAATGGAAGGAATAGTTCCACTGATTCATCATCTTTGCTCTCAGCTGTCACTTGTCTGTTTGATCCTGGAAGCAAGAATGGATCTGGATACCAGCATGTTGCTCAGTGGAGCAGTTGAGCCCTTTGTTGTTGTGCCTTCATTCTTTCACTGCTTTTTTCTGACCCAAGTGGGTGAACAGAGGGTGAAGATACTTTTGAAGAGTGTTATATGAGTCTTGTAATGTCTTTGTACAGCATCAGTGAAGTCCTCCATAGTTCTGCTAAAAATCATCTGTTCTTTACTGCCAGAAGGCAAAGAAATAAGTTTATTAAAACAACCCCAAACAACTCATTGAGCTATTTATAGGAAGTGACATAAATCCAGCATAATCTGGTGACATTCTTGTATTCCTTTTCTCTAACTTCCTTTTGCCACCTCCTGTGAGTAACCATCTTTTGTATCTCGCCTGCCCTTTATGGGCTGTCTCCTGCTTTGTGATACATAAACACATACTGCCACATTTCTTCTGAGATCACTTGCTGTTCTCAGTCATTTACTGCGTAAGATATGTGGCACAATATATTCATGTGTCTGGGAGTGTGACAGCTTGCTGTGATACGTGTTAAATACAAACACAGCACATGAATGTGAGATACACTGATACAAGCAACAAATCACAGAATCTAGAGATGAATAAAGCCCTAGGTTTTGTCTGATTTTTCTAGTGCTCTATTCTTTCATACCGTTTTCCTTATACTGTTGTTCAATTTTAGTGTTATTGTATATCTGCATAGCCCAGCATTTGTTGCCCCAACCCCTTTTGTCATGCAGCATCACTCCTGCAAGTTACTCAGCAAGCTTCCTTCCTTTCATAGAATCCTGGAGGTGGTACTTGTTCTCTCTTTCCAGTTTCCTGCTCCACTCTTGCTTCGTTCCTGCCTTTCATCCATGTGTTCATTGCGTTCTTCATTGTGGTTTTCTAATTACTTTTTTTTGGTTTTGCGTCTTTCACCGATTATGTGAAGGAAGGTCATATATGTAATCATTTAGGTGTTTGCACTGGACTCAGAGGAAGCAAATGGGCCACAGTTAGATATGAAAGCCTCTATCTGCAGCCTGTGTAAAATGTGCTGTGTCTGTTAGTGTAAGGATGTGTGGTGGATATTCCTCAAAAGCTTGTTGCCTGCTTAGCTAAGGAATGCAGAAGTGTTGGTGTGGTTCCAGAGTTTATACAGATGGTTCCCTTTACCACGTTTCTTTAATGCTATGTGGACAATGCTTTTGACAGCCTATGAGTGGAGGGGAAGGGGCTTAGGGACAGGTTCAACTCATCACACCTTCCCAGGCTGGGCCCAAGCTTGTGAGACCTTGTGCATTTGACTAATTAAATGCTTTTACACTAAATCTCTGTCTTTTTTTCCTGTACTTTAGAAACTTTACAATTAATAGTTTGATCCAAGCTTTCAAACTGCCATAATTTAAAGAATTTGATTATACGGATCTGTTATTTGTCTCCCTCTAGGTTTGTAGAGAAAAAGTGTGTGTTTCACTATTATTACTTCCAACTTCATGCAGTCCTCTGGAGCTGATATGGGAAGGGCTATGGGTTTGTAGAAATTAAATCAGTTCTTATATTTTGGTGGTTTAGAGTCTTTTGCCCTCCTGGATGTTTCGGGGCAGACGCATGAAAGAGACAGAGGCTTCAGACTTCAGTTTCTCCAAGGTCAATCACTTTGTTTATTATTCCTTATCTCATAGTTCTCTCTGTGCCCAGCGAGGTCTGTCTAGAACACCCGCCATGGTACAATCTGCCCGTCCCCCGAGAGGAGGACGCCTTTTATACAGATTATTACGAACATATTGTTTACCATTTCTTACCAATGTCCACCATCCACATCAAACNTGTCATGGTCTGTGACCCCCATGGACAGGGGTAAAAACCCCCCTGTCACCCCCCTGGACAGGGTTGTAAACACCCTGTATTGGGGTAAATCCTTCTTGTTCAGTTCCCAGATTGTCTGGTCAAGGTCTCCTAAGCTTCCAGGGCAGAAAAGAGATGCCCTGGGTTCCGACATGGGTTGATCTTGGAATTGGGGAATACTGCTTATCTATAATTCATTCCAGGGGAGTGACCCAGTTGTGGTATTTGTGACTTTTCCACTAGAAGATCAAAACAAATCTGTGCCCTCGTAAGAGAAACAATGATATCAAATCTATGGCTCAGTCCTTGAATGAAATATTCTGGATATTAGTCAAATGGGACAAGTGGAAGTCTTAGTCTAATACATATATATATGTATATATATATATGTATTTCATTTTTTCCCCTCCTCTTTACTCTTCCTGTAAGATTGTTCCACTTTAACGAAGTTAAAATTGGAGTTTTCTAAAAGTTATATTGCTTTGGTCTTCTGTCACCTGTGTTGTGGCAGCTGTTTCATCATCATAAAAGACTGAACTTTAAGAGCCTTCAGCAGCAGAAATTGCCTAAGTGCAGAGCAATAATATTTATTAGTCTAAGCTCATTACTTAATATTTTTGTGGACCTTTTATAGAACCATGATTTCCAAGCAACGTTTTTTAGCATAGTTATAGGATCATCTGTGCATAATGATCTTCTTGCCTACGTGATACCAGAATAATTGTTTTAACAGCCTGCTCTTGAGGTGCAGAATAAATGATCACTGTAAGCCTTTCTCCCACTGTCATCTTTTAATCTTGATCCAATTATTTACATGGAGCAGCAAGATACAGGGTGCCATGCCCCAGACAGAAAGGAAAATTTACTCCTGCAGCTTGATATTTGAAAATCCTCAGAAAAGAACAAACTGTTTTGTTTGGCGAAAGTTGACAAGAAAAATTATTCTTTCCTAGACTTGTGTTTGAGCAATAAAGGTGAAAGAAGGATTAGTTTATAGATTAAGAAAAGTTTCCCAGAATTTTCTTCCTGTAATGTCAGCTAAGCTCTCCCATCTGAATTTTCTGTCTTCATGTCCTAGGTTTGTAAGTATCCTAGAGAATCTTCATTATGGCTGCAGTGAAATCACATTGGCCAAACCTGACTGTAGGTTCAGTCCCAACTTTGTTCTTCCATGCTGCCTATTAATGAGCATGTACTTTACTGAGATCAGTGTTTATATATAGAAAAAAAGAAAAAAAGAAAAAAAAAAAAAGATGTATTGCATAAAGTCATACACATCTTCCTGTGTAATACATTAAAATAAACATTGTGAAGAACTAACCTACTTAAGGGTGGAGAGGATGTTGTCCATTTACGTGCAAAGTGGTGGAGGATTCAGAAGTCAAGCACTATGGTTATGGGCGTATATTTTATTTTTCTCAAATTCTTTTCAGGGTAAGTGAAGAGAAAGAGGTGACGGAAGAACGGCTGAAAGCTGAACAGGAGTCGTTTGAGAAGAAGATCAGACAGCTAGAGGAGCAGAATGAACTTATCATCAAGGAAAGGGAAGATATCCTTTAAAAATATGTGCAATGGCTCACTGAAATAAAAAGTGAAGTACAGAGAAATAATTGTTCTAATTTATGGCATAGAATAAATCTGCATGTGCTGCCATTCAGAAGCAATCAGAGAGATGACTTGTCAGCATGTGACACTGGTTCATTTGAGCTTAAACTGCCATCCAGCTGTTCCTATGATGTTGTTTTGCTATGAAATAGATATTTGTCAACTAAAAAATGACAATAAGGAACTTACACATTAAAATGTGATTATAGATTTTTTTTTAAAAAAAATTCTGTTAGGTGGTCATAATTTAAGTCTAAAACTTGCATGGTATCCCATTTCTCTCCATGTCCAGAGAAAGGGAACCTACACTAGATGGATATAAATTAAATATGTACTAGGAGATTTAGCTACCTTAGACTTTTTGTTTGGTGTAGGGCTTGTTTGTTTGTATATAAAAACAGTTAGCAGATTCTCTTTTCTTGCTGACTGTGACTTGTATTTCTTTAAGTTGTGTTATGCTTACTACCAATCCTGGAATATCACATGCAAAGTCCCTATTGCAGGAATTTCAGTTTTCCTTTCTGGAGTATGACAGACCTTTACAAAATTCTCTTGTTCATTTCACTTCCAAATCTCTGATATTGATGCTTTGTTGTTAAATTTCTCAGAGGGCTAAGGATTGGCTGCAGTGGGATAGGGAAGAGATAGAGCTGCAACTACAGGAAAAGCAGATAGTGTGTGATTCATTGGGAGCTGCATTGCCAATAGGGAGAGTAGTAATGTTTTAAAAAGCATGATGGAGCCCAGTGGGCAGTACTGTTTTCAATCCTGAGCCATCCCTTGTTCAATTTAAAAACAAAGTTAGTGACAAAAAGAGGCTGTTCAAGCTATGGGCCCGTGTTCAGACAGAAACAGAGATAAATCAGAAACTTAAACATGAAGTTAGAGGAGGGTTCTTAAAAATTTCAGCAATTCTATTTCACAGTTTAGTACTACGAGGCTTAACAAAAACAGTGCTTCCTTTATCATGGAACTTGCTTGGCTTAGGAAAGGCATTCAGTGATGTTTGGTCTCTGTCGGGATAGCGTTGCCCCTGATGACCTAGAACATCCCTTATAGCCCAGTGGCACTTATTTTTCTGGAAAGAATTTGGTCTGTTTGTCCTAAATAATAGACATATCAACAAACTTAGCTGACTGGGAACTGTTACTGGAAAATATTAGATCTGAGAAATTTCAAGAGTCATTAGATGGGACAACTCCTTGACGCTGATTTCACTAAAGCCAGTATTTTGTTGTATACTACATCTTGTGGACTTGGTTCATTAATGTGGGTGGGATGCATATTCCTTATTTTTTGTTATTTATCCACACAAAGCTTTCATTAATTCACACAAAGTTTATTTGGCTAGTGGAAAGTAGACATGCTTCTTTCTTTTTTTTTTCTTTTTTTTTTTTGTTGTTGTTGTTGTTTTGTTGTTGTTGTTGTTTGGGGTTTTTTTTCCCCTTTCCTTTTTTTTTTCTTTACCAGAAATAGTTTGCACAGGCAGGAATACTTTTTCAGAAGTCTGGTAGATACGGCAGAAGGTTAACGCATGCAATTTTACACTTCATAAAACTCTGTAAAACCTAGATATATAAAACAAGGTTATAATTTAAAACAATGTAATTTTAACTGCTGCAATACTTGCCTATCATACATGAATGATTCAAGATCTTCAGTGTAACTCTGATCATTTAATTTTTTAAACCTTGTTGCGGGGACAAGGAATAGTAGAAATGACTTGCTGAGGCTGAATACAGATTATGTTTCAAGTACAGCAACTTGAAATTCTTTAAGTTCTTCTGGATTCTTTAAATTCTTCTAGTTCTAGTGTACACTTGCAAATAAGATATCAGGGATACAATACCATAAGAAAAAAATTTTGAGTCTGTTAAAATCAAGTTTACCTTCTTTTTTTGCCCCACATAGCAAATTTATTCTCTATAAAATAACTTTCTTTACTGCAGTATTTAAAAGTACCCTGCAGTAATAAATTGGTGCTTCTGATATAATTGAAGCTATCCAGCAAAGTGCAGTTTCAGCTTGGTAAGGATTTAGTTCACTTAGCATGGGGATTGTGTGGGTTTTTTTCAGCAAGATGTATTTTTGTTGTTTTGTTTTGTTACTTGAGATTCGTGCAGGAGAAATATTGTTTGGTAGTTGAAGTCCCTGCTTTGAGGAAAATCCATCCTTATTTTGTTGTGGTTGATTTTTTTACCCCTGAGAAGCTGTGAAAATCCCTCTGTTCAAACTGGCTGCTGATGAAGTATGAGAGAAACTTTGGGGGAAAGGAGATGGGTGGTATGCAATGATCTCACTACAAAACTTCAAGTAATGTATCAGTGTTTACAAGCAGCATCTGTCTGCAGGCCAAGCTCACATTTACTTTGGATCTGCCCAGTGCTGTCTGGGTAGGGAATGACAGGTAAAATTTCATGCAGGTTTAGAATTCAATTCTACCCTTCCTTAGCTGGTAAAACTTTGAATATTGGGTACGTAGTGCTTGGGCATGCTATTAATGGAGAACAACAGTGATGAGCATGCTGTGAACCATAAATAGTCCAGCCTATTGTCAGGGTTGTCAAATACTTAGTATCACAGAATTAAGGAAAATTAGGAATTTCAAGTAGTCAGTTGGTCTATACCTTCTTCCTAAAGCAGTATTTAGGCTTATCCTATAATTTGGTCAAAAGTAGCTGTTTTGGCTTGGTTTGTCTCATGACTTTACACTTCAGACTGACTTTCTTTCAAAAGAAACTTTATCCAAAGTGTTTCAAACAAAGTGTTCCAAAACCAAAAGAGGATCAAAACTTTGTTTTGTTTATAAAAAAAAATCTTTTGCTTATAATAAACTGGAAAGTTCTGGTGCTGCTGTTCTTAGAAGATGTGGCACTTAGTAGTGTTCAGGTATGCATGCTGGGATGACATCTCTTGCTGTTCCTACTAGGATGCCCAGTTGGGCTGAACTGGATAATCCAGTAACAGCTGCTCATGCTCTTTTGATGCCCTCCCCAGTGAAGGCATCTTTCAAGTATGAAGATGATAAAGTGGTGGGAAAAAAAAATCCCTATCTGAAAGTGAAGTTTACATAAAAGCTAAGGAGGAAAAATTTAAATGGCATGTGTATTGAGAAATTGAGATCTAGAATGTGTCTGGAAAGAAAGACTAGGAAAAAGAGGTTGGGCTGGACATGACTGATGTGAAAGCAACAAAAGCCTGTGACTGGTGGGTTCAGAAATGTTTGGGATAAGCAGTGAGGATTAGTAAGAGTTGAGATTGTGACCTAGGATCAGTCAGACAATTGTAAGACAGCTGATGCAAGCAGAGATGTTTAGGGTATTCAAGCATCCTCTGAACTTTTGAAATAGAATTTGAGACTAAGCTCGTGTGAGAAGAATTGCCATGTGTAACCTCCTGTGGTGTCTTCTACAGCATCTGCTTTTGATATTTGTGTTCTCTTTGCTGCTGTATGGTGACTAAACTGCTTCTAGTGGCAGTCTAGATTCTGGCATTGGCTTTGGAGTGTGTGACTTGCAACTTCCTTGATCTTATTTGTGTTGTTTTGTTTGCATTTTCACAGTAAGAGACTGGCAGTATGCACCATGTTATGCACTTAGACTAGTTGTGCTGCAGCTTTTTCCTCTTTTGCTAGGAATTGCTAATAGAAAAGCTTTTGTCTTTCCTTTTTTTCCCCGATGTATTTTCAGGCACCTGTTATTAATTTAGGTATCAAATATAATTTAATTTAACAATCAGGAAAATATCCTTTGTAAGATGTCCCAATACTGTTATGATATATGTCTTAGGAAAAAAAAATATAATGAGATTATTAAGAAACAAATACTACTGATACTTCATAGCTTAAAGAAATCATGTTGTGGTCTTTAGCTTTTCTTGTTATCACCATGAGGGATTTTTTTCATTTGATGCTGTTGCATAAATGAAGAAGAAAAAGCAGCTGTATAATTTCTGTGAAGGCTTAATAATAGGTGAAGAGGAAACTAATTTTTTTTTAAATTGCTTACTGAACTAAATTCTACTTAAATTATTATTATATAGACAAAGAATAAGCAAATAAAGGAAAAAAGAGATTGTGTTTATTATGAACTTTTTTTTCTGTTTTGTAGATTTAAACTAGTCAGCTGTACTAGGCTGCTGTTTTGGTTTATATTTAGAATGTACCTGCATTACGTGAGATTTTTGTTGGAATTATTTTCTTACTGAACATAGACTTAGAAAATGGTTTGACCCTGAAATGTCATCTAGGTCCAACCCCAGGGGAGGGACACCTCGCAGTAGACCAGGTTGCTGAAGACCCAGCCAAATTCACACAACAAATCCTGTATCATTTACTTGGCTAGTCTTAAAATTGATCACAGAATCTGTTTACATATGTCCTTAATATTATAGAACTACTTAATTAGTTGGTTTTACATGCAGTTAACATTAATATTAATTTAACTAAACAGTTCATTTGCTTATAGTGTTAGTGAGACATAGAATATTAATTTGCTGGAAGAATAATGAGCTTTCTAAGCATTATCTAGAGACTTTAATAAAATGCTTTTAGTTTTGCCATAGTACTGTTCATTACATAAGTCTTGCATACATAAATTAGGGCCACATACATATTTTGTCCTTTTCATATCTTACTGTGTTAATGTAAAATTAGTAGCATTTTTCAGAAGAAAAAGAGTTACTGGCTTGCTTAATGCAAAGAACAAAATGGTAGAAAAAGGAAATGTCAGAGTACGAATTTACTTGCTGGTTCTGCTTTATTTTCCCTATAATGTTAAATCTGATCTTCTGAAAATACAACACTTCTGCTTCCTTTCCTTTTTTAATCAGACACAACAAGTTGTCATCACAGGTGAGGGAACAAAGATGGTCCTGCACAGAAGACATGTTTTGTTGGATGTGTGGTCCCAGTGTCCTGCATGACAGATTCATGTGTGTGTGTCCCTGGGGCTGCTGTTGGCAAAGGGACAGTCTGCACTCAAAATGGCAGCACAGTTTCAGGGGCAGTGATATTAACACTAGAGTTAAACATCTATATATGAAAATGAGGCCCTGCCTTGCTCTGCCCCCACCCCTTCCCCCTGGGAAAACAAA
>VWYP01018040.1:238792-251560 GCA_013400435.1 Pycnonotus jocosus | reverse complement strand
CCCCATCCCCATCCCCATCCCCTGCTGCTCCCAAGGCCATGCACCACAAAGGAGCACTCCTGGCACAGCAGCCCTGTGCAGCTGCTTCCCCATTTCCACACCCAAGGAAGGGGATGGAGTGCACGTTTCAGGCAGTATTTATGTTATTTAATTTAATTTAATTTAATTTCTGTGAGCTGTTGAGAGACCCCAGCCAGCCTGAGGTGTTCAGTGGAAACTCTGACAAGACACTCCAATATCCCAGGCTCCCGTCCGGCACAGCCTCATGCTCCTGGCTGGATTTCAGATTTCCCCTGTGCCCTCTAATCCTCATTTTAGGGGACATCCTTTCTGCCAGGCTGTGCTCCACAGCACCATGGGGCTCCATGCCCTCATCCCAATGCAAAACCCCCATGTGCCTTTCCACTGGGACAGTCGTGGGTTGTGCAAAATCAAGCTGATTTTTTCCCAGAATTTTGTTTGGAAAAAAATTGCCTGATGCTGTCACAAGATGTTTCACCATTGCTGAATCAGCTTCTTTGATTTTTCAATTTGAAATTTCTATTTTTTTTTTGTTTAGTTTCCACATTTCCTTTGTCTTGGAGTCAATAGCCTCACAGGGAATTCCAGTGGCCCTGCTTTCCTGGGGATTATGCCAAACCCTCATGCCCCAGGATCCCGTGCAGAAACAGCAGAGTCCCAAAGGCCAGCAGCATTCCTGGACAGCTGGGTGACGTGTCCTGGGCAACATGAAGTGCCACTCAGTGTCCCCACATGCACCATCTCTGTCATCTTTCAACATCACCTAGCACTAACGTGCCATGACCCAAAGCCACAATCTCATTTCCAGGCTCCAAATTTCCAGTTCAGTCGAGCTGAATTGTGGGAGTCCCACTGAATTTGCTTCAAAAGATTCCAGACCACCCCCCTTGCCTGGACCCCTGCACCCAAAAATGTGCTCATCTCTCACTGCTCTTCTCCTCCTAGTGTGACACCAGCAGGCAGCTCTGCCCTGCTCAGGACACACAGCATCTGCAGAGCAACCAGACATGGACAGGGCAGCCCAGAGGGAAATGGTATGGATTTCATGTGTCCCACACCATCCCAGAGGAAAAACCCCTTCTGGATCCAGGATGGAGAAAGGAGAAGCTGGGAACTGGCTAAGAAAGGGACAGAGGAGCCAGTGACCTTCACGGCTCCAGAGCATCTGCCTTGGGCGTCGCTGTTGCCCTTGACACTTTGCCAAGCAAAACTGGGGACTTGGAGCTCCAGTGCCAGTGGAAAGCAGTGCAGAATATATGGAATATTTTCTTAGCAGGACTCATTTGTTTCTGTTACAGACTCTGGCCCTGGATGGACACGCAGCCAGTGGCACTCAGGGCTGTCTCCATGCTCTTGCACTGTCCTAGGAGACTGAGAATGGGATGAGGTCTGGTCCCTCAGGGTCAGTCCTTGGTTTTGCATCCCTGTGCTCCCATCTGTACATTTAAATGCTGTCATTCAGAAGCACTGGGGCACAAAACCGGACACTGAACCCGGGGGCACAGAGACACTTATTACAAAACCTTTTGTTTAGGCTCTAAGCTGGAAAAACACTCAGCTCACTCCAAGTTCTCATCTGGGCTGTGTCATGTGGGAACTTCCCTTGGTCTCTGCTCGGGACCCACTGCCCAGAGTGTATCTCCTCCTGCCAGTGGCACGCGGCTGAGCCTGGCCAGGACCCTCTGCCTTGGCAAGGGGGCACCCCCTTGTTTGGGCACGGGTATCAGGAGGCTGCCAAGGTGCTCAGGAGGGGGCTGGCATGGTTACTGCACCCAAGGGACCACAACTGTTGTGCTAATAATCTCCCCATGTTAGGAGCAGACCCAGATCCTGGGAGCAGCCCCCAGACCTGGGAATAGATCCAAACCTGGGGATCAGACCTGATCCAGGCATCAGACCCGATCCAGGCATCAGACCCAACCTGGGGCACGTTGTTGCCTTCTAGGAAGTGGTGGGTGTGTGGCAGGCCCAGTTTGGGGAGGTGCTTGGCATCTGCTGCAGGTGCCACACTGCCACAGTTGGCATTTCTGAGCAATAAAACATGGGGAGAAAATTAAATCAACCTCTTCAGCCCATTTTTGTAGAGGACAATTATAAAAAAAACCCAAAACCAGAAGAGAAAAGATGCCCGAGGAACCCTTCAGCCTTCAGCTTGGAGTTGGTGTGGGAAGAAGGCAGGGAGGCAGTGATGGCAAGAGGCAATGCCCAGGGAGGGTGAGGTGACAGCCTCCTCTGTGCCTCGAGTGGCTGCAGAATCCACCTGGGACAGGCAGCACTAGCCTCAACCCTACAGAAATAACCAGAATAAGCATATATAATATTTAATAACCGAGCTGGCTGCGATTGCAGAGGTGTCTCAGAGAGACGTGGGGCTCCACAGGATCCCACCCCATCCCAGCTGCCCTGGCAAGGCTCAGCCAGCGCCCGGCACGCCCACGGCGTGGCCGGCTCCCGGGAGCCTTCCTGCACAAGCCCACGGACATTTTCCACCACTTTTACAGCAAGAGCATTAAAATGCTGTTTTCCGAAGGCTCGGCACGCTGAAATGTCAGGCCCTGGGTGGAATGTGGCGGGGGCGAGCTGGGAGGAGGGTTCTGGTCGCAGCTGGGTGCCAGGAACCCCCCATTTGTGCTGGCATTTGCCCCCAAGGGAGGCACCGGGGGCTGCGGCCACCTCCATCCCCCGGAGCACTGCGGGCAGCGGTGAGCGGAGGCGGCTGGTCCGAGGAGCCCTGGACAGGGTCCTGCCCCTGCACTTGGCTCCCGGCACTGTCTCCTTCCCACTGCCGGGCTCCTTTTGTTGGGAAGTGACGGCTGCCCCTTCCCACGGCCCGCGCTGGGCTCTGCCAGGCCCGGACCGTGGCCTTGATGAGCCAATGGAAAGAAAATTCCGTGCAAGGCCAGTGTCCCACGGCCTCCGGCCACTGCTGCCCGCACCAACCTAGCGCCGCGGCGCCAGCGCGGTGTGCGGCCGGGCAGTGCGGGCAGTGAAGTGGGAAGGACAGCATTCTCCTCTCGGTTCTGTAGCATTCAGAGATGGCCAAAGGGCCACTTGGCGGCAGCCAGTGTCCCCTCTGCATGGTGCCAGCACACGTCGCGCCCTAGGGATGCTCCCGCACCCAGCCTCTGTGGTGAATTTATCTCCAGGCAGGGCTGGTGTCTGCTGCCCGCCTCTGGACACCCCTGCTGGCTCTGGGGCAGCCAGGCTTGGGGAAAATGTCCCGTTAGGAGGTTGGTGGGAGCAGGGATTCATCCCAGCTGGCCAGGGCAGTGTGTCCCAGCACTTCAGGAGTGGTGGGTGAAAGTGGGGCTGGAGAGAGGGACAGAGGGGCTGTGCAACAGCAGTCTGGACAGGGTTGGGAAAGTGGGGAGAGCCCTGGGTGTCTCCCAAACACAGCAGCCACAATACCCTGTGTCAGGCCAGTGGGGCTAATTCAGGAGCTTTCAGCACCACCCAGAGAGGTGTCCGACGCTTTTATTTATAAACCCACTGGCTCCTGCACAGCTCCAGCCTTTCAAATGCAGGAAAAAGCCCATCGGAGCCAAGACAAACAGAGCCAGCAGCATCCTGCACAGTGGGAGGCAGTGCTGAGCAGGCCAAAGATGCTCTGGCTGGACGGCCCGGCCCTGGTGGCCGGAGATGGTGCCACGGCCCCGCGGCCAGGCTCCAACAGCACAGGCTGCCATGGCATTCACGCAGCTGCCCTTTGTGTGCTGGCTCTGCAGGGGCCCTTTGGAGCCGGTGGGAGGATGCCAGTAGGATCCCAAATGCTGCCCCCTGGGCAGGGGATGCTGCTCGTGCCCAAGGGCAGAGAGGGATGTGAATTCTCACAGCTCCCATCAACCGTGAGGGTGAAGTCCAGCCCTGCGTGAGGGGCCAAAAGGGCTGCCCCTGGATGGATTGCCCCAGCCCTGGCTCCAGCCTTCAGCAGTGTGGCATCAACTGGGTTATTGTCAGTGTGTGCCAGGGACATTCAACAAACCCAGTGCTTCCTGCTGGTCCCAGCCCAGGATAATCCCATAAGATGCCCCATCAGCACAGCCAGCAAGGAGGGACAGCAGCTCCTGCCCCCTCCATCTCCCTCAAGCATCATCCAGGGGCAAAGCAGTGTCATGGCCCCAGTACTCCTAGTGGTCCCAAGGTGGATGTAGACAAAGGCGCTGCAAGCGCCAGCTCCAGCTCCAGCTGCTCTGGGGACTCAGCTAATGGGGTCCATTTGCTGGATAGTTCTTGGAATAACAAATTGTATCATCCAAAAAAGCAAAACCACAAAAGGGGATCAGCTTGCAGCTCGGCTCACAAAAGCCCCTTGTCTGGAGGCCCCCCGCGCCCCCCAATCTCCCAGAGAAAACTCAATTTAACCAAAATAAACAGGACATTCAGCCCTGTGCTCTCACGCTCCACAGAAAACTGCTGATCCACTCAACCCTGCCACTGACAAACACCATCAGCTGGGCACCTGGCAGTGCCACCCACTGCTGGAGCTGCTGCCCGCTCCCCTGGAGTGCCATCCAGCCAAAACTGAGCTGGTTGGTGCTCTCAGGGCTCTGGCCATGGTGCAGACCCCAGTGCTGTTCCATCTCCCAGTCCATCCCAGTTAGCAGCCAACACATGGAGGGAAAGGGCAGGACACAAGAAGAGGGAAGACAAAGCCATGGATTTCCCTTCAGCAGGATGAAAGTTGAGGGTCAACACCTGCTAAACTCTCTAATGCTCATACTCACCCCTGCCAGCTTCCTGGCAAGCTGGAGCCCACTGACCTGGCAGGAGGTGGAAGTTTGGAGCAAACAAAGTTCCCAGCATGGCAGGGATGATCCCAGCCTGCAGCGGGATCAGCTGGATGGACCTAACAGCTCCCTCTGGTTTCTAACTCCTACGGGGATGTCCCGTGTCTCCCCTCATTCCCCGGGGTCACCCAAGGTCACAAGCTCTTGTTTGCACCCTGAGAGGACACAGTGGCTGAGATGCTCATCTGAGTCCTGTCCTGGGAGGCTGTGAGACGGGAAGGTTGAAGGGAGGGGAGTTGCACACCTTCCCAGTGGGTCAGGTCTCCAGAATGATGGGGTTTTTGAGCTATTTCTCCACTTGGGATTGGACTCCAAGGACTAAACTCCATCCCAGGCCAAGAGCCCTCCAGCAGCAGCCCTGCAGAGGTCCTGCCTTTGGGAGGGTGCTCCTGCCATGCCCCAGCAGTAGTGGACAGAGATTTGTTTCTCCCACACCACTGGTCTTCACACCTTCTCATGCAGGGCAGGAACACCAGCTCCCAACCCTTGTCCCCACACTGCTTCAGCCCCCAGCCCCAGTCAGGTATCCCCAGCTCCAAAAAGCACTTGAATTATTAGCAATCTGAGCAATTTTGCTCAGGTTTTGGACCAGATTTCACCCCCCGGGCCAGCTGCTACCATCCTGGGGATTCAAGCGGATGATCCCTGATGCCCACACATGCAGGGCCAGCACTGGGCACAGGGATGGGCACGGTCACGGCCACAGCCACAGCCTTCACAGAGCTCCAGGGGCAAACACACCTGGACTCCCACAGCCCCTGGGAGCGCAGGATGGGTCGGGACTGCTCCAGAGGGTCACTCCAGCATCTCTTCCCAGCCGGATGCCCCTGGGAAGCAGAGGCTCACGCAGCCCCGGACTGTGGGCGACCCCACCGTCACAGCTCATCTGCCGCGGGTAATTCACCGCCTGCCCGGCAGGGCTCTGGCTGCATTCCTGCCCTAAGTACCACGGATTTGCTGTGCTTTATGAAAAACGAGAAGAATGTTTTAAATGAAATTAATTCTGACGAACCCAAGATTTCATAAAAGCACTGCCTGGGCATGGTTTGGCACAGGCCTGCTCTTGTTCGCTCTAGTGCCTCCCTGGGGGGAGGAAAATACCAGGCTTGGCATAAAATAATTACAGACTCCTCATACAGCTCAATTTATGGCTGCTGGAGGAGTGTTGGGGTCTTGTCCTGGCCAGTAGCTGATGGTTGGCAGTGACATCACGTGTGGTCTTTAATGGACGGCTATGGGAGGTGTAATGGAAAAGACCATCAGCACCAACTGTGCCAGGCTGTCAGAGCAGTGCCAGAACCCGAGTGTCCCACACCAGGCCTTGAGAGGTCACTCACACTGCCACATGAGCTGACAGCTCCCAGCACAGCACAGTATTGGCATGGACAAGGTCTGCTCGTGGTGTGGACGTGTCTGTGCCGGCAGTGGGAAGGACCAAGTGGAGGATCGGGAAGCAGGCATGGAGCCACTGGTGCTCGGCACAGCCCCACCAGCTTCCTTTGGATGCAGACAGAGGAACTACTGCGGCCCTGCCTGGCTCTCCCTTTCATCTTGACTTTAAAAAGCCACTAAATTAAAACCATAAAGGCACCCAAGCCCTGAAGCGACTCTGCTGTCCCGCTGGCCCCCGCGCTGGGGGATGCTCAGCAGGACGCGGCACTTGCGCGCAGCAGGAGCAGCTCGCAGGGCCCTGACCTTGTTATTTATGTAACACAAAGCTCTTTTCCTCTCTTCATGCACTGCCGTGAGCCAGATGTTGAGACCCCCACAATGTGGCCCTCAGGGGTCTATGTGCCCATGGCAGTGACTGGGCTTTGGGGTCCTTGAGCTGCTGTGAGGGGCAGGGGCTTGGCCTAGCTCCAACTGTGGAACAGATTCCCTAGAGATGTGATGGAGTCAGAATCCCTGGAAGCATTCAAAAAACAGATGTGGCACTTCACAGCATGGCTTAATGGGCATGGGGTGTTTGGTTGAAGGTTGGACTTGATGATCTTGAAGGGCTTTTCCAACTTTAATGATTCTGTGTGTCTGCATAGTGCCTGGGCATGAGCCTGGTTTGGGGTCTGCCCTTGACCCAGGCTGCCCACCCTGGGTCTATGGGCTCTGCTCTCCAGGGTTATCAGGTCAGCCCTACGGGGCCCAAAGCATCTGAAATTAAAGGCAAAGCAAAGACAAAGGTACCGTCACTGTAATCCAAACCCAGGCCCAGGTCAGGATCTGCCTGTGGGTTGTGAGTGCCAGACTGGCAATATCAGGAAATATGAAGAAATAGCAATAAAAGTCATCTTGTTCTTGTCCGCTGGCTCACAGCACATGGAGCAGTGAGAAATACCTTTCTGCAGTCATTGACAATGTGTGTTTGAGGCTGGAAATATGCTTCTCTGGCAAAACCCCACATATTTAACCCCAGTGGGCACTAGCAGCTCACCCTATGAGGCCAGAGCAGGGCTTCAGGAAGGGCAGTGGAACTTCCCAGCCTGCCTGGGCACAACAGCTCAGGAGGTGCTGCTCTGGCCGCTGACACAGAGCAGGATGTGAGGGTGATAAGTGCTGAGTGTTGAAATGAAAGCTACAGTGGGAGCAAAGGACCTGCTGCAGCTCTATGTCGTGCCAAACCTTATCAGTGCTTCCCTGAGAATGATGGCTGTGTTGTCCTGACATTAAATATTCTCCTTGTGGTGATCCATATCTCCTCCATTTCAGTTACAGCACCCGAACGCTCCAGCCCTGATGCACACCCTGGATTCACACTCTTGGCCCTGGAGCAAAGCCAAAATCTCCAAAGGAAAAATGCAGCCAGAGCTTCCAAGTTTCATGGTGAAACCACATGATTTTGATGGGAAGCCATAAATCAGTCCCAGGCTCTCTCAGCCTCCAATAACTTCTTAAAACAAACCTGGGCTGAATTCTGAGTCTTGTAATGAAATCTGAAAGCAGGTGAATTGGCCACAGGGTTTGTGCATCACCACAAGTGAGTGCATGGAGCAGCCTCCACTGCTCTGGACAGCCCCAACTCTTGTCTAAGTGGGTTCAACTATCCCACAATTACAGGGCACAACCAAAGCATCTTCCACCTTCTGGTATCCAAGGACAGAAGTCCTTGAGTGCTGCCCAATCCCTGCAGCACTGCTGAGACCTTCCCAGCCCTGGGAGCATGAACACCACTCCAGGACAGCAGGGATGGGACAGGGAACACCCCAGCAATGAGATGGGAAGGACCTGCTGCCCTGCCCTGCCAGGAAAATGGGCATGGGGAAAGGGGTAAATCCTCGTGTGGCTGCAGGGGTGGGGGCAGTTCCCTGAGGTGGTCTGGCCTCAAGGCCATAGGTTTCAGCACGAAACAAAGTGAAAGCTCTTATTTGGCTAATGTGCCTCCAAAGAAAGGCTCTATCCTTGTTTGCTCCCACTGCTGCATTGTCTGTGGATAAAGACAGGGATAGTTCTCATCTGATACGGCAATATCATCTCGCCCATCTGGACAGGGCTCTTTACAAGACCCTGCTTTAGAATTTAGATCCCTGGGAACTTGGAAGGCAGCAGTGAAATAAAACCCTCCACCAGAACAATAAAGAGGCTCTCAGTGACAGCCAGAGATCCGTGGGGCAGGCACAGGAGCACTGCGAGGTCCCAGGGGTCCAGCATTGCCAGGCTGCTCTGGTGTGCAGCAGGTTTGCAGAAATCTGCTCGTTTGGGGCAATTCCTGGGGCTACATCCTGCCTGGGGAAGGCAGAACTTGGGCTGGGAGTGCTGTGAGAAATAAGGACTCAGGTTTTTGGTGCAAAACAGCCAAGCTGGGTAAGATATTGCACCGGCCACTACATCCACAGCAGGTGGATGTTGCAGTCATTGTCCTCCTCCCTGATTGCTCCCTGCCAAGCCCTGTCCTGGATGGAGGTGCCTGGAAGAACCTCTGAGGACAAACATCTCCAGATGGGCCAGTGGGATGGGCTCAGCCCCAGGGAAGGTCACAGAGACCAGACCTGGCTGCTCTGCAGATTTTGGCTGCAGTTGCTGCCTGTGATCTGAAGCTTTTCTTTGTGAACTCGGCTGACACTGAGAGCAGAGGCCATGGCAGCAGTCTACAGCCACTGGGCTGAGGGAACAGCAGACATCCTCACACAGACACCTTTGACTCCTTTTTAATCCCATCCCATTTTTGGTAGGACCCATCTCCCACCTGCAGCCCCCAGCCAAGCTCAGCAGCACTGCAGGGAGGCAGCAGCCATCAGGAGCTGTAGGGTCCCTGCTCCTGGGATGCTCCTGCAAGAACATGGGAGAAATGTGGCTTTGGTGAAGAGTCCAGCTCCTGCAGCTCTCTGGGGCAGACAAGCAATGCCCAGGGGTGAGCCAGGCTTTTGGGGAGCAGAGCATCCCATCCCACCAGCCACACCAGCCCCTGCGCCCCGCCCCGAGCCCGTGCAGATGTTTCCCGGAGCTCTGCCATCCCCGGCTGGGATGGATCCCATTGCTTTGAAGTCTGCAGCCGATGAGCAGGGTTATGCAGCCAGAGCAGACAGCCCTGGGGAAGAGCCAGGCGGCCAGGGATGTGACTCAGGAACGGCTCCGGTGACAAGGGGAAAAGGAAAAGTGGTTTATTATGTCTGTGCTGGCGTCCAAGTCGCTAACGCAGGGAAGCAACGTGCAGCTGAGCCCTGAGCAGGAGGGGAGAGCTGGGGGGCTGGTGGTGTGGGGTGTCACTCCTGCCTCACCAGCCACCCTGAGAGTCCCAATCCCACCGGATTACTGCAGGAAACAGCCAGGTTCCAGCAGCACCCTGCCCTGCTCCCCAGATATCCAGCACAGGGAACCCCTGAGTGCAAAAGAGGGAATGGGCATGTGTGAATGTCCCCGTCCCTTCCCACCTTTGTTAAGGCAATTAATTACCCTTTCTAATCAGCTGTGACAAAGTGCATGGGAGACTGGCGATGCTCAGAGCCTAGCACGTGCCCAATAGAACAAATGGCCTGCACCCTCTCCCAGAGGGAAAAAGGTGGGATTGAGATATCGAGGGAAGACAAATGCAATTTGGTGTCTTTTTATCCCTCCCTCTTCTGAACTGTGAGATTTTATTGTCACAGATATTTTCTTTAGCGCAGAGGAATGGAAACTCTGCTCCTTCCTGGGCTGTGGACAAGATGAAATAGGAGAGAATGACAGAGGGGTATGTGGGGACAGGCAGGACCGGCCCCACGCCCTCCCCACAGGGTTAATGCCTTTTGCAGGTGCCACTGCCCAAATCCCCTTGATCCTCCGTTGTCACAAAGTGTGAGGAGCCCGGTCACTGCCGGCCATGACGTCCAGGGCCCGTGGAGGAGGTTTTGTCCCTCACATCATAGATCCAGAGAGCAGACAGAGCGTTAAAACCCGGCGGTTTCATCTCCACCTTCCCTGGTGAGGCTGCGCCGCCCGCCAGCAGCCGAGCACTTGGATGCACCACGCAGTGCCGGCGTCCCGTGATGGATCAGCACTGAAAACAACACCCTGCTAATCTGCCTCCCCAGCAGCCATAAAACTGTCTTCCCAGTTCCTTCGGAGAGGATTTACAGTGATTCAAAGCATCCTGGAGCAGAGGGCAGAGGTGGGAGCTCCCTGCTGGTGCTGCCCCCACACCTGGGGCACCTCGTGACATCGGGGTGGTGCCCCCGTATCTTGGCCCCCAGCCACTCCACTTGATTCTCTCCAAATTAACGCTCCTCAACAGGGACTTGGCAGCTCCCCAGAGTGGGTAAGTGACCCCAGGATCATGCCTGACCCCAGGAGCCCCTCACCAAGGTCCCAGCAACCCCCCAAAAGGCCCCTCTCTGGGCTGTTCCTGTGCCCTGTACTGAGGGTAAACAGGGCAGGCTGCGCCCCGATGGGGACAGCTGGTCTGTAGCTGTGGTCACAGCCTTGGTGACCCTCCCTTGAGGGACGGCACCTCACCCAGCCATGGGCTTACTGAGAGGGAGCTGCTCACCAGCCCTGGGGCTTTCTGGGGGTGTGACCCTGGGGCCTCTGAGCCACGACCCCCAGGCACAGCCCATGCTGGGCCCCTCTGGCACCAGGAAATCTTCCAGCACCGGGCACAGGGAATGGGACTGTTGCCCCTATGCTCCCCCTGCTCCGTATCCAAGTGGGAAACCAAAAACCCAATGCAAGGCGAGCTGTGCTGAGCCCCTGCCAAGAGCCACGGACAGAAATATCCTTGATTTCACCAAGGTGTGAATAACTTTTGACACTTCTAGGGGTTATTGCCTAAAAAAAAATCCCCCCGCAGTCCCCATTCACACTCGGCAGGACTGTGTTTCATATGAATGGAATATATGAATCACTGCAAAGAATTTAAATGCTTCCCTGTACAAAGAAACGCTCCCTCCCCGCCTCTGTGGCCGGGCTCTGCACAGCCTAAAACAAAGGCATGGCAGGAGACCCTAAGGGACAAATCCCAATCACCAAACTGCTGCCTCCTTGGACAAGGCCAGCCTGGCCTCTCAGTCTGGCCCAGTGCAGTGGGACAGAGCCTCCGCCACATATTTCAACCCACAACCAACTGCTCTGGCCACAGCACTTGTGGTTTCCAAAATCCCAATGAGCCCCTGACAGCTGCTGGATTCACATCTTTGTGTGCCGTTCGCGTTTTGCTTGAAAAACGCTTCTAAGCCCCAGTTTTCAGATTGGAACAGGCAAAGAAAATTGCTTTATTGCCATTCCTGTGCCCCAGCTAGGATCTGGAACAATCCACCGCCCCACTGCTGGGAGACCAGGTCAGCTGGGCTGACGGAAACCAGGCAGTCTTCCTGCAAGAACCTCTCCCATTTTTTAGCAGTTTGGGTTTTGCTGCTTCTTTTCCCTTTGGACAACAGGGTGAGGAGGAAAAATGTAACTGGAAGCCTGGTGCAGCCCTGCTGCGTTTCCAGCTGTGATGTTTCCCCTGGCATCGCTGCCTCAGCTCCACACACGCGGTTGTGTCCAGAGCCCCAGCGGAGTGAGGAAAGCCAAGATGGGGCTTCAGGCACCTGGGTTACATTGGTGCCTAAAAGAGCAGGCACAGGACAGCCCCTTGTGCCCCACCACAGTACTGCCCCTGCCCAGGGGGCTCACAGCCACCAGCCTTGCTGCCAGATCTGTGTCCTAAATTTGTAGGATCCAGCTCTGAAAGGAGCCACTTTGTTTCCCAGTATCCCTCTCAGACGGATCAAAACTGCATTTTTACAGAAGCAATAAAAATCTCAGGAATTCACCGGCCTTATGATTTATTAAACATGTTCCTTATAGCAAAGCTGCCCATAGATGAGAAATATCTCCGGTAGGTTATTGCCTGGCCTGGGGCTACCGTACAGGGGGGATCTTTCCTGGCTTATTGGGAATGTTCAAAGCTGGACAACCTGGTAGCTCAGGAGCCAATTAACAGCAACACTCTCAAGGTTTTTGTGGAGGGCTCCACAGTGCCAATACTCGGGAATGGTGCCGGTACCCGGGTGCAGATGTTGGGAGCTGCGGGAGGGGACAAGGCTCCAGGCAAGGCTGGAGCAATGAGTGCCAGCACCGGCTGTCCCAAAGGTCACGGCACTTTCCCCAAACCACTTTTGTTCTCACAAACATATTTCCTAACAGCAGAAAGAAAGGGCTGGGCACTGGGAGCCGGCAGAGGCTCTGGGGAGGATTCCCTGGAAACGGGACAGGACCGAGGTGGGTCAGAGGAGGGAGAAAGGGTGAGAAAAGGTAGAGGAAAGCGGGCTCAGACCTGCCGGAGGAGGGATGGCTGGAGCGTTCGTCGGGGAAAAGGCACCAGAACAACGGGACTCGTGACTGGGAAATCCACGGGATCAACTCCCGCCCGAGCCCGGCGCAACCCGCGGGATAAGCAGGCGAGCGGGACCAGGAGCGGCACCGGAGCGGCGGAGCCCTGACCCCATACCGGCGGTGCGGCGCAGACCTTACCTCACCTCCCGTCGGCGCGGCGGAGCGGAGCGGCGGGCAC
>VWYP01018040.1:219133-238586 GCA_013400435.1 Pycnonotus jocosus | reverse complement strand
CCTCGCCACCCCACGCGGGACAGGGGGCCCGTGGGCACGGCCACCCCAGACCCGCCTGCCTCTCCCGGAGCAGGGATGCCCTGTGCCCGGGGATGCTGATGTCAGCAACAGCACCCACAGGGTGGGAAAAGAGCCCCCTCCATCTGCAGAGCCCCCAGGACTGGATGCTGCCTGCCCCGGGGATGGGGCACAGTAGGGTCCAACATTCATTCCCCTCCTTGTCCCAGGGCTGGAGCAGCGTTGCCCCCACGCTCACCCAAACTCATGGCCCTCTTCCTTTGTGGACAAAGGGCCGCAGCAGATGATCCTCGTTTTTGTGGGGGACTTAACTTCACCACCCGGAAAATCCTGTTGGCCTGGACAGAACAGTTTGGAAATGTGATGCCAGCGCAGCTGGGTCCTGCTGCCTCGTGTCTTGGCACAGTTTTAAATCACACACCAGCACAGAGGTACCCCACATCTCAGGAGAGTGGGGTCCCTACAGCCCTAAACCCCCGCCTATCCCGGCCACCGTGTGCTGCCCGTGCCCAAGGCGGAGGAGCCGCGGTGTCCCGCTGGCAGCCACGCGTGCCAGGCACAGCCGGGACACCGCCGGCACTGCTGCAGCTGCCGGGGTGGGTGCATGGGATGGGCGCGGGGGTGCAGGGCGCCGGTGTGCCCCGGGAGGCAGATTAGGGTTGCTCCGGCAACGGGCACGGAGAAAGCCCGTCGGGATGGAGGCCGCTGGGTGCACAAGGGTGTTTGTTTTCTGTATTAAGCGCCTGAGCAAGGGGGGCATCAGACAGCTAATCCCCCCTCAATGCCTTCCCCCGGAGAGCAGCCGCCGTGGGGCCGGACCTTGCTCCCAGGAATGCTGATGTGCTGTGCCCTGCGTGGGCGGACGGGGCTGTGGTCCCTTCGGTGCCCTGAGCAGGGCAGAGCAGCCCCAAGGCTGCTCCAGGCCAGGGCTGAGCCCGGCTGAACCTCAGCACATGGTCACTGCTCGGGGACCGCAGCCCCGGCGGGATGGCTGCTGGCAGCAACAGCTCTGCCACCACCTCGGCACCACAGCCACAATGTTCTGGCAGTATCAGCTCTCCTGCCCACGCCCTTGTCCCACCTGCACCAACCAGGCAAGGGGCAGAGCATGGAGGGGCCTCCACTGGCATGGCAGCTCCTGCAGAAATGAACCAGCCTTGTTTAACCACAGCTCTCACTGGCAAAGCATTTCCTCTGCTCAGAGACTCATTTGCCAGCACAGACATTCCTCTGTCCCACAGAGCAAACCATCGGCTGCAGCCTCACTCCGTGCTGGCCTCTGCCTCCTGACATCGCTCCTGTGCTGGCTCCTTCCTCCCTAGACCTGTTCTTTCACCAGGATGGAGCCTGGGGTGCAGCCACAGCACCCTGGCCATGCCACCTTGGCTGTGCTGTGCCACTCTGGCTGCTCCTGGCCATGCACAGGTTTCTTCCTGCTGCCCAGCAATGGTCATTTTTGTTCTGGGGTTTTCTAACCCGTCACTGGGTTCTTTCTTTTCTTTTCTTTCTTTTCTTTTCTTTTCTTTTCTTTTCTTTTCTTTTCTTTTCTTTTCTTTTCTCTTGTGGAGTTCCAGCTGCTTCTCACTGCAGCCCCCTTATCCTCTGGTTTGGGTGCTGGTGCACCTGCTCACTGGCAGAGAATAAGGAACTGAAAAATATGAAGGACTTGAATAAACATTACCAAGCAACACCTGACCCATCAGTGTGTTATCAATACTCTTATATTAAAGGCAAAACCCAGCTCTGTACCAGCTGTTGGGAAAATTACTATGAAATTAACTCTGTTCCAGCCCAAAAGGTATCCAGATGTGAGCTCACATCTCGCAGCCCAAGCCTGCAGCAATCCTAGCTCCTCATGCTGAGCAAGGAAAGAGAACAACATCCCAACCCACCCAGTGCCATAACTCTGAGTAATTCACCCTATTTAAAATTTATTTATTTTAGCTAAACAACTGATACCTCTCAGCACTGTGCTGAGCCCCTGCTGATGGCTCTCCTTCCCAGTGGGAGAGGGAAGCCAGGCTTAAGAGTGGGATTTAGTGGCTCTGCTGGCTGTATCTCCTGGCAGCTCTGCACTCACTGCTGTGCCAGGGCTCCATGGTGTCCCCAGCATTGTGCTGGCCCTGCCAGGCCCACACGAGGACCAGAGAGACCTCCAGTGCCACTGCAGCCCTGGGCACTGCTGCACCTCAGTCCCAGCCTCACTGCCTCCCAAAATCCCATCCAGCCATCCAGCTGCTCCACACAGGAGGAACAAGAGAGCGGGAGGAGACATAATTCAATCTAGGGCTGAAAAAATGTCTTAACTTAATTTTGGTGGGTCATGGACATAATCGAATCAGCCCCGTGCTTTGGAATATCGTTTCCATGTTTCCACAAGGACGGATAATTGTGCTCGGAAAACTCAGCCCTTGGTTCTCAGTGGGAAAATGTGCCATGGGGGTGGGAGGGGGCCAGGAGCTGGGCTGGCAGTGCGGAGCAGAGCTGGGCTGTGCTGCTGTGCCCACTCAGCATGGCATGGGGTGGCAGGGGCAGATAAGGGGCTGGGGGAATTACCCCGGCTGTGCCAGCAGTGACATGCAGGTGAGAGGTGGCCCTGCAGGGGGACACCAGGCAGGGAGCAGTGGTGTCGGTGCAGTGAGGGGCGAGCCACGGCTCCGTGTGCAGCATGGTGCCAGATCCCAGCCTTCGGGAACATTCAGTGATGGATTAAATGCAATCTGACTACCACTGTGGGAGGTTGGAGAGAATTACTTCATACAAATGCACTTCGGAAAGTATTTAGAGTCAAATTTTCAAAAGCCCCTGAACGATTTAAGAGCCAAAATCCCATTTTCCAAAGTCACTTAAATGAGCAAGAAAAGATCAGCTAAGAAAACACGCGAGCAGCCGGGGCCTGGGGGGACGAGCTGCGGTGGCCACGGGTGCAGCACCACGGATCAGCCACTGCAGCCCTTACCCTGCAAGACAGGAGGATGCATCGGCTTCAGAAAACATCCCTGTGCTCCTTCCTGAGTGATCAGCCCGGGATGGGTCCCACTGGGACAGATTGAAGGGAATGGTCCCGCTGAGGTCAGGGACAGCGCCGGGCTCAGCAGCTCTGGGGCCACCACTGCCACCTCCGGCTCCCGTCGCGACCCCGCCGGGGCAGAGAGGGTCCCCGGCTGTAACCGGAGAAGGCAGGGCTGCAGCTGGGAACCGCAGGGCTCCTTCCCTTACCCCACAACCACTGCAGCCTCCTAAAAGCATCTCCAGTTCCCCGCTCAGCATCCTAATGAACCGCAAGGGCAGCTGGGACCCTTTGAGGCAGCAACCATGGAGACTCAATCCCCCCAAAGAGCAAATCCCAAAGCAATTAGCTTTGCAAGGCTCGGCCGAGCTGGTGGAGGTTCCACATTCCTCGGTGGCTGTAAAGCTCTTTACTGGGATTGTTTTCCGGCATGAGCCCTGTCCGGGGTGTGCATGGTGGCTCCAGCTCCCAGCACCTTTGGTGCATGCCATAAAAAAACACTCTCACATTGCCTTTTCTCGAGCTGAATCGGAACGAGTTTATACACTTCCCCGCAATAGAAAGCAAAAAGGATCTGAGACAGACTTCTTGCTCCAGGATCCTTTACAATTCCTGGAGGACATTTTTGGAAAGGGAAGGGTTGTATTTACTTTGGCAGCTGACTCTGCTCCTATATACATATGCATGGAAAAACTGCACTCACCTACGATTTCCAGGGCTCCCTTGTCTGCAGAGCACCAGCCCAGGTGGTAGCTGGCGGCCTCCAGACCTCTGTTTGGAAATGGCACGTGGAATTGGAAGCTGAAATTTAAATCTCTCCCCAGGGCAGCCCTGGAGGCTGCTGGTTTTTCCCAGGAGTGCTGGAGGGGATGCGGCAGCCCCGGAGCTCATCACAGCTCAACACAGCCAGAGGCAAGACCGTCCCTGTAATGCCCCCATGTGCCCCCACCACCCCCCTCTCCGGGCATCTCTCCCCACCTGCACCTCCAGCCTTCCCGTAGCTGCTGTGATTAATTCACTGACAGTGGGATTGGAATAAACCCACTCGTTGGCACGTTGTAAATTCATCACGTGCTGGGGACACACATTCCAGCCCACCATAAACACCCCTGGCTATGAGCTAGTAAATCTGCCTCCAGAGCTGTGGATGGATGGAGTCCCTGGGTCCTGGAGGCTGCTCCAATCTGGAGCTGGGGTGACCCCACAGCACCCAGCTGTCTCTGAAAGGAGCTGGTTCAAGAAAGGAGCAGGCTCGCCCAGGTGCTGTCACCCTTCCAGTTTGTATCCTTCCTCCCTGTGCCATTCCTGGACTGCTGGTGGGGTGGGTGCTCCCAAGAGTACTGGGGACCCATCCCATGGGATGAGGGCAGGCTCCTGCAGCCTATCTGCAAGTTGCCCAGAGCACATGGAGGAAGTTTGCTGCCCTGGTGTTCTGCTGAGCTGCTGAAACGTTTAGGCAGTAAACTAGTTGTAAAACAGAAAAAAAACCCCAAACATTTTATTATCCACCAAACAGCTGCTACTTCATTTTATGGGGGTCATTCTCTGAGGAGGTCAGGCTGGCAGAGCAGAGACGTCAGCCCAGGTCTTGGCAGGCCTCAAGCTCCTGGCACCCCCAGCCCAGCTTCTCCAGCCCCCATCCACCCCCCCAACACCAGGCTGGCACTGGGGCCAGCGTAGGCACGGACAGGGAAGGGTAAATGTGGCTGTAGGGTTTTATCAGCTGCACTATTGTTGGGGCTGTCAGCAGGTTGCCCTGGGGAGGGGGTGTGGGGGGCCCTGTTTGATGGGTGCTGCATCCTGCAGCTTTCTGAGATCTGCAGGGCCAGACAGTGCGTGAGAAGCTCCAGAGGGGAGGGCAGGGAGAGGGCACCAGGGCTGGTTCCCATCGCTTTCCCTGAGAGAGGAAGCTGGGGCACAGTTCAGCATCCCTTTCCCAGAGGAAGCCAAGTGCTTGGGATGTGGCACTGCCACAGGATGCAGATGCCATCCTGGGGGGCTGGGGCTGCTGCAGGCCCAGCGCTGCAGGGAGCCTGTTCCCCTTGGAGAGATGAAGGCAGGGCTGAGGGTCCCTGGGCAGCATCAGGGATGGTGTCCCCATGGAGGGGTGAGCATCACCAAGGACAGACAATCATGGGGACATGCCACATGCCCTGCTGCTCCCTTTTTTGCTTCTCCATCCCTTGTCCCCCCTTTGCCCATGCTGATGGGGGCTGTGTGCTCCACATTTTGAGGACCCTGGGACATGGTTTGTGCCAGCACTGGAGAGGGGACCTGGGGACCAGTGCCTGCCACAGTGCAGCACCATGGTCCAAGAGCTCCCAGCAGCTCCAGCCTCTGTGAAATAATTTGTTATTCCAATTGTAAAACAGTACATGGCCCCTTTCCAGGAGGAGAAGGGAAAAGCCAAACAGCCCCATTCCTGCTAATGACTGAACCAGTCAGTCAGCACGGGCGGGATGGGCATGGGAGCAGCACCTGCCTCCCCTGTGCCCCCTTTGACACATCTGTGCCCTCTCTTCCTTCCCCGTGCCCCATCTTCCTTCCCTCGTGCCCTCTCCATTGCTCTGGAGGGGCATAAGGGCTGAGCTAACAATTAATTACCAGGGCTGCCACCTCTCAGAGGAGGTACTGTTGAGGGCCACGCTGCCACAGTGCTGCAGTGCCAGGAGCCATATGGTCACAGCCTGCCCCACCTCGGTTTTCATCATGGGCTGCAGAGGATCCTCTGTTTCAGAGGTGACAGTGAAGCTCCAGTGTGTCCGGTACAGCACCAGTGCCCAAGCCATTCCCCAGCCATGGCTGAGACCAGGAGATTCCCACACAAGCCATTCCCCAGCCATGGCTGAGACCAGGAGATTCCCACACAAGCCATTCTCCAGCCATGGCTGAGACCAGGAGATTCCCACACAAGCCATTCCCCAGCCATGGCTGTCACCAGGACATTCCCAGGCACAGCGGTGAGGTGACAGCAGCACAGCACAAGCCAACCACAGCTGTCGCAATCGCAAACCCTTTATGCCCCATGTTGGGTGCTGGGACAAGTTTCCCCATCTGAGCTTCAAAGGGGATGGGAAGCCCCAGGAGGGAGGTGGGGATGGATGTTGTTCCCTAGGCTGGGTGTTGGCGTCATTTACTTCTTGGCATGTCCCCTGCCCCCAGGAATGGGGACACCTGGAATGCCCCCTCCTGTCACTGTGAGGAGGAGCCCTAGGGTGCAGCAGGGTCTCAGCAGGACCCTGCTCAGGGATTTGACCCCCCCAGCAGAAGCAGTGCCTGCTCTGAGTGCTGGGTACAGACAAAGAACCCAACACCATTTCCTCAGGGTCACTCCCAGGATCCCAGGGATCTTGCAGTGGTGCTGGGGCAGCCCAGGCATAACTCCCAGACTCTGGCAGCACTGTGAGGAGAGCTCCAGGGCTATGCAGGCACCACCCCTCCCACTGTCAGGTTATAGACTCGAGTCCTCAAAAATGCAAAAAATGCACTGGGAATCAAGGTTGGCCTGCAGAGTTTTGATCTTTCCGCAATTGCTGCAGTATTGCTGTAAGTGCATCCAGATGGCTCAGACCACACAGACACAGCGCCCACCGTCACCTTTGGCCACCCTGTCCCACCCTGCCTGCCCTGCTGGGTCACCTCAGGGCTGGGGGGAGGTGCCACAGGGCAGAGACAGGGCAGGTTGAGCTGCATGTCATTAGGGTCAGCCCTAAGGGGTGCCAGTGGGGTGATCTATCCCCTAGGGCTGGCGGCTTGTCATATGGTTCCCAGGGTGGCAGGGCCATGGCCCCAGCTTGTACCTGGGGTGAGGGATGTGACCTCCCATTGCTTTGCAAAATGTAAACAGAGACCTGAGCATCCTACAGCCAAACTTCAGGGCAGCTGCTGGGAGGTGATGCTGAGCTGTGTCTCAACGCCACTAGCTTTGTCCCTTTGGCTCCAATGCAATCCCTGCATGGCCCTGGCAGGCTCCTCAGTGTGTCAGGTCCCTGCCTGGCTCTGTGGCTTCACTATTTCAGTGAACATTGCTATTGTCAAAACTTCCAAGAGGAGAGAAGATGGTTGTGGTAGTTTACAGCAGGTGAGTGTTGTCCCTGCAGGGAGCTGGGGCAGGGCAGACCTGGGCTTATTTTGGTGTTTTACTGCATCTCAGAGCTGAGGAGGGAGGGATGGAGGGATGGAGAGATGGAGGGATGGAAGGATAGAAGGATAGATGAAGGTTGGCAGACACCCTTGCCTTGAGTTGTTCCCCAGAGATGCCTGGTCCAAGCTTGGTGCATCTGTTCTGGCCCCATTGAGGGCACTGCTGCTTGTTCTCCTCTCCCTGCTCCCCAAGATCTGATGAGCAGGTGATGCTAAATCAGACAAAGGCTCATTTTGACCCACCAATCACATTACTCATGCACAGAGCCATAGTGGGAACAGGGCTGGCAAGACAGTGCAGGTGCTTGGACTCGGCCAGGGGTGCTGGAGTGGGCAGATTGGCACAGGCAGGGCTGGGGGACCCTCCTGCCCATGTGGGGGCCTCCAAAGCATCCTGGTGCTACCAGTGCTGACTCCTGGTCTCATTCCTTGCAGGAGTGGGGAATGCGTTTACCCAGAGCTTGCTCCTTAGGGAACAAACCCACAGTGGCTTTTGTCAAAAAGCAAGAGCATTTCTAGGGAGTTCAGAATTTCCTTTCCTGAAAGCCAGTTCCCAGGAAGGAAAACATGTTTTGACCAAAAACTGATGCCCAGTTCTGTGTGGTTTAGCTGAGAACAGAAGATACAGTGTTGACAGTGGGAGTGCCTTGCCCATCTCTGGTCCTCCCCACTGAGGATACCAGGTCCCTCTGTGCAGGGGACAAGGGACTGTCCGCAGCTGGAATCACCCCAATGCCAGCCCAGCTGTCAGCGTGGGGCTCATGCAGTACCTGGTGGGGATGCTCCCAGCATCCAGCCTGTTCCTCTCCCATCACCTCCCATCACCTGGAGCAAGTCCTGGTCCCATCGCTGCTGGCCTGCTCGTCCCCAGTCTCAGCTGAGCACCCACAGGCCGGTGGCCGTACTCCCCCTCCCCTGCACTGCCCACCAAACCGAGGAAGTCGCAACCGCAGAGCTCTTGAAAGCATTTTTTTGGTGGAGACCACCGGTACTGAGAGATTAAAATTGCTGTTGTTTCTTCCATTACTCAGCTTTCCTGAATTATGGGGTGTAATACTCAGGGAGTGGGAATAATTAGGGGAGAACAATGGCAGGCTTGAAGGCTTAACTATGCCTGTGTGGTACTGCCGGCCAGGCCAGCCTGCTGTCACATTTCTCTAGGCCTCCATTTTCCACAGCCCGTGCCAAGCCCTTTCCACTATGGTACTGCTCAGGCTTCCTCATTCCTGGGGCTCTGCTCCCCGGAATGTCCTGGTTAATACTTGATTCCCCAGCTCCTGGCCAGCCAGCACCCATAGCATGGTGATCTGTGCCCTGCCCAGCTGGGACGTTGGAGCTCGGGGGATGCAGAAGTGTGGGAGAGGGGGATGCAGAAGTGTGGGAGAGAGGGATGCTGAACCCTGGAGTAAAGGGATGTGGGAGCTCAGGGGATGTGGGAGCCTTGGGGATGCAGGAATGTGGGACACAGGGATGCTGAACTCTGGAGTAAAGGGATGTAGGAGCTCAGGGGATGTGGGAGTGAGGGAGGCTGGGGGGATGCAGGAGGCCAGGGCAGCCCCATTGCCTTTCTGTCCCCTCCAGGCTCCTCAGCACGAGGCAAGTAGAGGTCCCGCCGGGTCATTCCAGCGTTCCATGCTCCAGGAAGCCACTGGATTTCTCCCCTCGGCAGGGAACACCCTCCAGCTTCTCGGTGGCATCTTGCTCAAGAGCTTTCCCAGCAATGGCCCGGCGCTGTGGGGCTTGGGGAGCAGTGACAGCCCTGGCCGAGAGCTTGGGCAAGAGGCCACAATGCTGGTCCCAGCCTCAGGCAGTCGCTGGCTCCAGCCGGGGCACGCGGGCAGCTGTGAGGGGCTCTGTGCCTGCCATGGGACAGCGACAAGGAGCCACAACCCGGGGCAGAACCAGCCCAGCGCCTGGCAACTTCTCCCTGAGCTCTTGGATGTCAGCGCTAGCACTAATTAAAATAAAATCAATATTTTTTTGCTGTAAAAAAGAGATTGTTCTGGCGAGCACTCTCCCCGAGTCAGCTCCTGTGTCTGTGTGACAGGCAGGGAGAAGCCAACGGGATCCTGGGGCTGTAAGGAATGTCTGGGGCTTCGTTTCATTCAGGGAGAGGATTGGTTTTAAATTTTCACATTATTTTCTCGTTTCTCTATTAACTGAACTGTTTGGAAGTCTTGACTGCAGCCATCCCTGGTCATCCAGGCATCTGGTTCAGTCCTGCTTGTGCTGAGCCACTTGCCATGGCAGGGACAGGATGGGGTTGGGGATGGGATCAGGGCTGGGGGATGGGATGGGATCAAGGACATTAGGTCTGGCTCATTAGGTCTCCACTTTAATTAATGTTTTCTGGGCAGGTGGCTCCCCTTGAGCTTATCAGAAACCCACTCTGCTCCCAGAATTCCTGGTCTCTCAGGAGCTCTTGTTTTCTCTCACAAACAGCCTCAAGACTTTATTTTTCCACTGAAAAACAGCCTGAGTGGAGTCATGTTGTATTTATTGGACACTTCAAGGAAAATTCCCTTAGCTACCTGTTGGGATTGTGGCTAGGGTGAGAATTCACTGATGCCTGAAGTCAGTCATCTCACATCCCTGTGACCAGTGGTCCTGAGTGACACCCTTTGAGCTCTCCTGGGCTGCAGCAGCTAAACCAGGATCTCCTCAGTGCAGAATTCCTCTTGGAGCTCATCCTGTCTGTGATACCCAGAGGACCAATGATGATGATGGAGCTTGGGCTGATACCCCCCACTCCATGGGGCTCTACCCCTCACCATTGAGAAGATGCATCAATGTGAGTATTTTGCTGAACTTGAGGGAAATTTCTCAGTTTCTCAGAGGACTGTTCCTTTGTGCAGGCTCTTTATGTTCATGTGTGTGCACATTATGGATGTTGCTACTTTAGGTTTATAATTCAATTAGAGTGATGATTATAGAAAATCCCATTTGAGTCATTTTGGATGAGTTAAATTATTCAAGTGATCAGGTGCTGCTGTTGCTGTGTTAATGAGGTATTGTTATGATTAAGAGTTGGTAAATCCTTTAGACTTAATCCACTGATCCAATTTGAGGCTAAATTTAATAAGAGGATCCTCTCTGTGCCTGATGACAGCTTGGGAGTGTCCCTTACCTCCTTACATTCCTGATTTTTTCCTCCTTTCCTTTTTCTCTCCCTATTTCCTAAATCATTATAGACTGGTTTTAATCCTATTTTTCTTGGTGTGATTTATCTACACCACAAGAAGTAGAGTGACAAAATTATATCAAACCTGCTTTTGCCAGTGATTCAGCCCCAAACCCCTCATTCACCACAGGCTCAGGGAAAGAGCGACCATTCCAGAGACTCCCTTACTCCTAAGCCACAATTAAAACTATTTTAAAAGAAAACAAACATTTCTCATCGAAATTCCTGCCTGTTTCTGGCTCTCGTTGTGGGCCAAGGCTGCTCAGCACCAGCAGCTACCCGAGCAGCCTCTGGGCAAACCCAGCATGCTGGGCTCTCAGAATCCTGGCTGCAGCTGGGAAAATGGAAATTTTCCTGTGGAAATTCAGGAAGGTTGAAGCAGCACTGCCCTGCTGCCCTGGGGTCCAGTGAGCTCATGGCTTCGGTGTTTATGGTGCTGTTCCCATCCCACGGGCACTGCAGCACGGTTTTGGGTGGATCCCAGCCCCAGAGGACAGTGTCCCTGTGTCACATCCTGAACCACCAGCAGCTGAGGATGGCTTCCAGAGCGGAATGGAGGTGCTGCTGGTGGGACAGTAGTGCTGTGGTTTGAATTGTTGGGGTTTGGGGGCATGGGGTGGAAAGAGGTGTGCGGGACTGGGCTGTCCCACGCAGGGAGAGCACAGGTGTCCTCACCGGGTCATGCCATGGGGCTGGAATGGTGGCGTGGCCAATGTCACCCTCCTTCCCCGTGGCTGGATCAGCCCTTCCCATTGCAGCTGGAGCGAGCTGCCGCTGCCTCAGTGGCCACATAGAGGGAGAAAGCCCCATGGAGACCCGGGAGCACAGCCCTGACCAGGGGCAAGGGGACACTGAGATAAGTCCTGTCCCTGCCGCAGCCACTCGTCACCCCTGCACGTGCTTTTGGTGGCCTGTCTGTGCTGGAGCAAGGACAATTCTCCTTGCGTTTCCCTTCGCCCAGGACTCAGCAGCCGCCTCCGGCGCAGCGCTGGCTTTCACAGGGCTGGATCCGCTCCGCAGCCGGGCAGAGCGTGGGAGGAGGGTGCCGATCCCGCTTAGGAAATACAAAACAATAAAAGAGGAACAATGGAGCTTCCTTCCCGTCACCCCAAATACCAAAAGCCACCAGAATGTGGCTCAGCTCCGAGCAGCGCTGCCGAGGCTGCTCCTGTGTACCCTGACCCGAGAGAGGAACTGCAGACACCTCCTCCTCTTCCTTGTCCTGGCAAGGGATGCTGCGAGAGGGCGGGTGCCAAGGAGCATCGCCAAAGGGCTGCCCTGACCCGGCACTGCTGCCAAAGGCATTCCCAGCTTTGGAAACTGCGTTTGGGCCAGGGCAGGGGAGTCAGCGTGGCCGCGCCTTGTGAGAGGATTTTGTCAGCTGCCTGCTCTTCCAGGGTAGCCAAACACACACTGCAGCCGGCCCAGGGGCCCAGGAAGGGTTATAAAAACATCCAGGTAGCCAAACTCACCAGATCATTATCAGCCAGAGAACATGTTCCCATGGGTTTGGTGCCCATGTGGAGCCAAGCATGGGGAGATGCTCGGCCAGATCAGCCACAGCTGGACATCTAGGGGGAGTTGGGTCTGCACCTGAGTGGTACCCACACCTCGAGTATCCCACAGCTGGATGTGGCAGGTGCTTAGGGACATGGGGGCAGAGCCCCCTGAGGGGGTTGGTACCCACCTGTCCCTTGTGGCCACCGGCACTGTGCCAGCCCTGCCAACAAGCCCTGTCCCCAGTGCATGAGCCCTTGTGGGTGAAACATCCTTTGCACAGCCTCAGTGAGTGCCCAGTACCCTGGCCAAGCACATCTGGCTGAAAGCTGTGGGAGCTGCCCCAGCAATGAGGACACCAGCCCAGAAACACTTCTTTCCCAGAGAGATTCTCTTGTCCCATCCAGGATCCTCTTCCAGCACCATTGCCACCCCTTCAGCAAATGCTGGATTGTGGGGTCTGGACAGTGCTCAGGGATGTCACCCACCCTGTTTTGGGTGTCAGGAGTGGGACTGGGAGCTCTGCGTCCCACTGGAGAGTAGAGAAAGGACCACCTGCCTTATGGCTGGGGCTCACCACCAGCCAGGAGCAGCAGCCATGTTGCCCAGGTTTTCCAATTTTGGCCAGGTTGTCCCCATGCCGGTGACATGAATTGGTTTAAACCCTCACCCTGGACCCTGTGAGTCGCACATTGGCCTTCAGCTCCTGCCAGTGTGCTCCATTAGCCAATGTCTCACTTTCCTGCAGGACAGGGACAAGGGCTGGAAAGTTCCTTCCACCTCTGCAGGCACTCCACCAACCTCTCACATCCTGCTGCTGTGGGAGCCTGGGATGTGGCTAGGAGCTTCGGTGCTGTGGCTGATGCCACCACAAGGTGCTCAGGCTGGTGAGGGCACAGGGGCTGCATGAGGGGCTCACCCCAGGCACTGCTCCCACCCCATGTCCCACATCCCCCCCTTGACTTGTTGCTATTGTCATCTCCAATATCACGCAGGGATGTGAGAGGCTGGAAGTCGCCTCTTTTCCTGCCAGGTTAAATCGCTCACCAGGAATGTCTATTATTCCCACAAGTCAACTTTCCCCTCTGCAGTATGTGTCAGGGGTCAGGGCTGGCACCACATGAAAGCGACGGGTATTCAATAACCGAGAGCCGTGGAAAGGCTTCAGTCCAAGCCCAGCCACGTTGGGGTTTATTGATGCAGATGCCTTTCCCCATTTGTTTCCTATAAACAGCACATGGTAATATTTAGTAGGTTTCAAACAGAGCTTTTTGCATATTCTCCCTTGTCTGCAGCAAGCTGCTCAGTAGTAGACAGTTTTAATTTACTTAATGCAATTTCTGCTTTTTGTTCTTCCAGAAGGTCTGCGCTGGTTTTGACCCTGTCGCCCCAGCAAATTACTGTAATTCCCAAGGGGCTGGGAGCAGGAGTCTAGGATCCACTCTCTGCAGGGCTGAAGACGAGGGATCTCACTCCCCCCAGACCCTCTGAGACACAGCCTCAGGAGGCGGGTGCATGTTGGGGCTGTTTGGGGCTGCCTCGGCTGGCTCCTGCTCCTAGCCAGGCCACCAGCACGTGGTGCTCACCAGCTCCAGAGGAAAAAAAAACACTTTATTGCAAAAGCTGTCACTTCCCCATCCTCGAGGCTGGCAGAGGTCACGGCACAGCCCTGGGCACTCAGTGCCCAGGGTGGAGCATGACTGCAGGGTGACCTGAGAATGCCTGAGAGCACAGAGCAGAGATCCCACCAGAGATCCCACCAGAGCAGGGCTCCTGGGGAGCACTTACACAAGAAAGGGAAGCATCAACTACTCCTGGAGAGCAGCCCTTGCTCTTCCTTGTCTCCACACTCCTGGCAGCAGCACTACATGGCCGATGCCAGCCATGGAGCAGCACTGAGCTGGCAGCAGAGGAGGCTCCAACACCCCTCCAGGTGATTTTTTTTTGCCACTGTAAATGCCCACAGAGTCCTCGCTCTGCAGCAGCTGCCTCAGGCTGGCGGCAGAGTCCCAGCCACTGAGCACACAGTGGATTCAGACCTCAAGCCAGCCACACTGAGAGTCCGCCCCCAGTCCCTCCCTCCATGTGTGGAATACTGGGCAAGTTCCTCCAGGCAGCAGCTTCCAGTCCCACTGGCAGCCAGGAATTCTTGGTGCAGTGCTGCCATCACCCTGCCAGCCCTGGGCACCCTGTCACCACTGTCACCCTGCCAGCCTCAGGCAGCCCCTGCTGCCACTCCTCACCAGCACCCACCACCAGAACACAGGCAAGAGGACACCAAAAAATTGACACCACGATTCTTTTAATGCAATTACTTGTAAAATGCAGCTTTAAGGTGACTTGGAATGGTCAAAAATGAGAAATAAGGGATGGTTTTGAGCTCTGCAACGTAACCATGTGGCACCTCTGCCACCAACACCCACCTGCCACCGCTGGGCCACCACCATGCTTCTGACTGCTCTTACAGCCACTCACCGTCCCTTCACAGGGCATATGTCACACAGGGCATCCAAAGGGACTCTTTGGGGCCAAAAAAGGGACAGGGTAAGCCATCCAGTGCCAGATGACCCCACATTCCTCCAGAAAAGCCAAAAAAGAGCACCCCAAGCAGTGGGTTGCTTCCTCTCACTTCACATTCGGGCATCAACCAACACAAATCGTGGAGCTCACAAAGACCTCAAGGGGCTGTGCCTTCATGCTATGTGACATGATTCGGGAACCCAATGCCTGACTCTGGCTCTAGGTGGCAGAGGAAGCTGATGTTGCAATCTCTTGCTTTTTGTTATCTAATAATTCTCTAAGTATTCATCTTTCAGAGCAGCAAGTGCCAAGTAACTAGGAAAGTCTGCTGTAGCCTTAACACCAGTGAGAACAAACCCTGACACCACCTTCACACCATGCAGCCTTTACATCACCCAACAGCACAAGAGAGCCTGAAATGTCTTTAACACCTCCCAAGCCTCAGCCTGAGTTTGGTTCTCACTCTGTGATTCCCTATGCAGCCATGGGCTTTGCCATTGTGGGGCACCAATGCCATTTTGGCCACTCTTTCTCCATGTAAAATAGTTCCTACTGCTCCACTGGAGTTCGACCTCCTCCCCTCCTGAGAGGGGAGCGGTGAGGCTTCTTGGGGAGGGGCACTGGAAAGGCCACATAACTCCCTGATTTCTGTGGTGCCACAGCCCCCTGAGCAGAGCAGCCCCTGCCCTGGTGCCAGCAATCCAACAGCTCTCCTCAGCCACCCCTTTGGATCAAGGCTGCACTTGCCAGGGCTTCAGAATCAAGTGCAGGAAGCGAGTTTGATCTACAAAAACACTACACACATCTCCAAATGGATTTTAAACACCTCATTTAAGGAAGGACAGGGTTTAGCAGGGAATCAGTGGGCTCTTGTAGCTTGGTCTCCAATTCTGGCCATCCAACACTGACACAGATGCGAAGAGACCGGAGCTCTCCTGAAGGAGTCTTAGCAGTTGTTCTCACACAATCCAGCTCACAATTGGAAACTGAACATAAGAAGCCCCCAGGGGGAGGGAAAAGGACATCACCTGATGAAAAAGCTTCAGAATGAACCTGGGAAATAAACACCAACCAGACAATGGTCTTCTACAGAGGATGGAAGTGAGAGTAGAAGAAAATAACATCTGAGATAGTCAGTGAGTCAGTCTGAGTGTGCAGGGGCAGGAGATCCCTATGGATCTGTGAGGAAAGCTAATGGCCAAACCCAGCTGGTCCCTCCAGTCCCCATTGAGATGGGGCTGTGGTTCACTCTTCCCCAGCTGGAAGGTTGTCTTCAATCCTCCTGATGAACTTCATCCGTATTTCTGTGACGCTGTCGCCCTTTAGGGTGTCCTGGACAAACTTCACATCAACAGCCATCTGCACCTGAGTGAGGGAAGAGCAGAGAGGAGCTGGTAACTCCCTCTTCACAGCAGCTTCTCCAGGGACTGAATGATCCTGGAGCACCAGCTTAAGGGCTCTAAGGGCATGACATGACATACAGGGCTCTACATAGTCCTAAATTTGAGACACAGCTCTCAAATCCTGACCAATTCCCAGCTAGGGCTCAAAGCAGTTGCAGAGTTAGGATTTTGGAGCTCCATACAAACTCAGGGAGGTAAAAGTGGTTGAACTAGGGGTTGAACGTGAGCTGAAGGGGTTCAGGCACCACCTCTGGGCCTCAGATGCCACACATGACAGCAGCCAAGTGCTCCTGCAGCTCTGCCCTTCTCTTGGGAATGTGTTTTCAAGTTCAAAGCAAACTCAGAAGTCATGAACACGGACAAGAATTTAATTATCTGCTGACACCTGGCCATCCATACACCCATCCCAAGGGAAGAGAGATGTGGCTCACCATTTCCAGGGCACCTCGCAACACCCCACAGAGCAGGTTGGAGTAGATGAGGGTTGAGTGGTTGTCAGGGAGCTCCACAAAGTCCACCAAGGGGTTGTTTTCCAAGATCAGGGAGAACTCATCGCCCCCAGGACTCCAGTTGGTGATGCTTGGAGTAATGCCCAAGTACATCTTAAATCCAATCTGTTGTGGCAAACAGGAGGAACAAGAACAGGTGAGGCAACAGCACAGCTTTGATCTTTGTAAAATTACTCAAGGAGTCTGCAAACATCTCTCCTTTCTTCCAGTTCCCACCAGCCATCAGTACTTGGGCTAAAGCTTTTTGTTTCCCTTCCCAAAATCTTCATCAAACTCTCAGAACAGTCCTGTGAGTAGCAAATATTCCATCCTCACGTGCAAAACCCCCCAAAAAACCTGACAAAGCTGTGCTTGGACACTTACCTTTGCAATAACATCTGCAGTTTCACGAAAATCGTGGCATCTCCCAACATTGGAACGGGCCAGGAAGTCCTCGATGAGCCGGACACCGATGTTGTAACCCCTGTGAAGGGACCAGAGCAACAGCTTGAGAAAGACAATAAATATTTATAAAAAGAAGACAGCAAAGAAGCAAAGTCCAATCTGAGGAATGTCAGTGTCAAATAACTTCAGCCTGCCAGGATTTTGCTCCTGGAGCAGCACACAGGGATGTGATCTCTGCTGTGATCCCAGATCCCACATAGCTCCAGCAGATCCACTCCCACTTGTGCCTCCACTCACATTTTGTCCAGCTGCTTGTTGACATCATCGTCATTCTCGTAGTCCTTGCAGAGCTGGGTCACCAGGGCACCATAGGTCAGCGTGAACAGCTCAGAGTTCTGCACACAGGAAAAGGGATTCACCCACCAGAACCTGCCCGGGCTCCGCTGCCTCCGTGTCCAGCGCCGCCACCCTCGGCACGGAGAGGGGAGCAGGGACCTGCTGTCTCAAAGGAATCTGGTGCTTAATAAGGAGAAATCCCAGCTCCAATACTGGCAACAACTTCATTCTCCTCGGAACAGAGCCTGGAGGAACCTGGTCTACTGGAAGGTGCCCCTGCCTTTGGCAAGCGGTGGAACTGGATGAGTTTTAAGATCCCTTTCAACCCAAACCATTCTGGGATTTTGGGAAGGAGGCCAACACCTCCTGGATAGTTGGAGCTGCCATGCCAGGGCCCTGAATTTACCTCAACCACAGGCCTAGAGCTGAGATCTGACTCAAACTCTTCCCTCTGTTTCATGAACATGTTACAAGCAAGCAGTGCCCTTTAGGCTCCAGCTCTGGTCCTTCCAACAGGCCCAAAATGCTCCTCCAGTCAGGGATTTATGGAATTCTGTACCAAGAAAAAGGACTCATCTGGTCCTAGAAAGTTGTCCAGGCACAGAATTTGCTTCACAGATTGCAATCAGTTCCTCAGACCCAGAATAGGCTCAAGGAGGCCAAACCCAGGCCAGCTCAGCACTCAGGTGCTGTGCATGTCTACTCTGGGACTGGCCAGGACCAAAGTCACGTTTTCTTTGCACAATTGTCTGATTTGCAGAAAATTTGCGAAAAAAGGGAAAATTTCTTCTCTCCCAGCCACTACCTTTGATCCTCACCCATAAATGATGTCAAAGAGCATTTTTTGGGAGCCATTAAGCCAGACCAGTGATTAACGAGGTCTGCAGGCTGCAGAACAAAACTCTGGAAAAGGAAGTGTTTTGGGGAACAAACAAACCCCCAGCACTGGTTTCTGCTGTCAGTTTTGGCATGCAGAGGGATCACAGGGGCTGACCTGAGATCTGTCACCTACCATGAGCTGCAGAGAGGCAGAAGGTGAAATGAATGGCAAATACCAATACTAGAGAATGAAAGCAGCAGCAGGCAGGGAGGGAAAAGAGACAAGATCAGAGTTAAGTGACAACACACATCACCATAAGTTCACACAAAGCCACAAGAAACACACAGAGGAAACATCCCCAAACAAACAGAAATTGGGTTTGTAGAGGACACAGGCAATTCCACCTTGTCTTGTTCCTGGATTAGGAAAAAATTGTTCCCTGTGAGGGTGGCGAGGCCCTGACACAGGTTGCCCAGAGAAGCTGTGGCTGCCCCTGGATCCCTGGAAGTGTCCAAGGTCATGCTGGATGGGGCTTGGAGGAATCCAGAATAGCGGAAGGGGTCCCTGCCCATGGCAGGGGGTGGAATGCGATGAACTTTAAGGCTTCAGGTACGAAAACAACCAGCTGAGCTGCTTGGAGCTGTTGTCCCATTTTTGGATCTAAAGAACTGACACATTCTCTGGGGGTTTTAACTAAAGTTTGGGCAATGCACATCACTGGAAGGACAAGGTGGAAGTTCCTCTGGCTCAGCTGAAGTCAGAGACTTGGCAGAGAATTTAACAAACATGCAGAACATGTAGTGTTGGTTTTAAGGGTTTCAGTTGTTTTAGTAAAGACAGAAAAGGGGATGGATGGAGGGAATCCAGCTGTGCCCAGCCTGAGGTGCTGTCACTGTGTGAGGCTGTGGTGGTGTCACCTGCCACCATCAGCACAAACACACCCAGAGCCGATCTTACTTATTGCTGAGATGTTGTTAATAAAGGCAACTTAAGCTGATACAATAAGGCAAACTCCTAAATTCATATTTGGACAAAAACTGTTTGTTTTCAGCCCACTTGATGTAACTGAAGTGCCCAAAGCTTTCCGAGTATTTTTATGATTTGACATTGCAGAGCACCATGCAGTCTCCACACTATGCATCTGCTCTATGGCTACAGAAGTGTCAGAATTCCAGCGAATTAACACAATTTTAAAAATAATCGTTGTATTTAAGGAGCTGAATCCGTAGAAAAGAATCCCCTGGGGTGTGGAGAGGCAGGAGGGAGCAGCTAAGTCCGACCCAGCACCTCCTCACGGCCAAAGAGGGAAAAAAACCACAGGTTTCATTTTTTGATACTTATTTTGCATTAAAAATTAATGAATTCGACCTGGTTTGACCCAGCATTAGAGTTCAGCTCTGGAGCTTGGGGCTCCATTTCTCAGTTCCTGACTCAGCCGGGCTGATAACGCAGAATGAGTCGTAGAGAGGAAGCGAGACACTCCAGGGAAGCGTTTTGGGTGCGAACCTCCCATAAATGGGGAGAGCCCGGTGCCGCTGATTGTTGCGCGGCCCCGCCGCACCGGGTGCTGCGGGCCCGGGCCGATCACCCCCGCCCCGGGCCGGTTCCCCGGGTGCCCCACGCCATGCGCTC
>VWYP01018040.1:194907-209140 GCA_013400435.1 Pycnonotus jocosus | reverse complement strand
TCGTCCCGGCAGGGCCGGTCCCGCTGCCCCGGGATGAACCGGGGAGGGCGGCGGCGGCGGGGCCGCTCTCGGGGCCGGGGCTGGCGCTGCCTCTCGGGGCTCGCTGTGACTAAGCAGAGCTTCGCAGCGGAGCCGCTTCCCACCGCGGGAGGAAGACGAGAGGCGGCTCCCCTCCCCCTCGGCCCCAGTGCTCCATCGCCCGGGCCCGCCGAGAGGGAGGGATGGCTGCGGCTCCCGGCGATAGTGAAAACCGACGGCTCCTGCACAAACCGGCTGCGGGTCCTGGCATCGCTGCCCTCCTATGCCAGACATATTGTCTGAGTTCCGCTCTCTGCCTCCGCCGCTTTCCCGCCCGCCGTGGCCTGCCTGCTCGATGCTGTCGCTGCCCGGGGACCAGGGGTGGCTGCTCCCGGACACCCTGGGCTCCCCGCACAGCTGGGTGGGTCATTGGCTGTCCTGCTGTGAGCACTGGGTGCTGCTGATGCTGGAGGAGCACGGGCGAATTTGCACCATATCCTCCTTCAGGGACCATCCCTGACCTGTCCCATGTGGGTGACCTGCATGAGTGGGCAGCCCGGCCTGCTTCCTATCTTGCTGCCTAGAGCGGGTTGGAACCACCAGCATGGATTTGATTTCACTCAAGGGGCCAGGACCCACCATGTGTGGGGCAGACAGTGGCACTGGAGGCCAGAAACCCATGAAGGGCAGCCAGGGCAGGCTGTGACCAGAGCTGCCCAGGTGGGCAGAGGGATGCAGTGGACAGAGGGAGCACCAAGGGAGGGAGGAGGCAGAGGTTTGTCCTTATCCAGGTTTCCCCAGCTTTTCCAGCCCTTCTCCCTTGGCATGGTGGAGAGGGAGGGTGAGCTGGTTGCCCGCCAGTGCCTGTGTTTGGGAGCAGCAGCTCGGGAGTTCTCCCAGAGCGGGAGCCGCTGCTGCGAAACCGTCAGAGCAACGTGATGCGACATGCAGAGTGGTGATGTGACAGTCCCGTGGTGCCATGTCCAAAATAGTTAGCACAGCTCTCGATCCTTGGAGGGCTCTGAGCAGGGTCAGGTAGCCCCACAGGCAGCCTGCTGGGAACAGAGCTGGATCCTGCACAGCCCCAGCCCTGGTAGGTGCCGCATCTATGTTGCAAGACACAGGACCTGTTTTTTGGGGGTGCTGACCTGCTCCCCAAGGGGCTGGATGCTGGCAGATGCAGAGCCCCATGCCCTGCCTTCCAGCCAGGTTTCTGTTTCCCAGCATGATGCTAGCAGACAGGTTTTTGAGACCATGGCTGGGCTGGCTGCCCTGGGCACTGGTGGCGCCGCATGGGTCGCCCCAAGGACGAGGGCACCTCCTGTCACCACTGCCAGCGTGCCAGATGGATGGTGGGCAGGTGTTCCTGCCCCTGCCCTCGGGCTGTTTGGGGTTGCACTGTGACCACAATTTGTTGTGGGAGTGCTGGGGCCTGCAGCAGCTCCAGCTCTTTCCTTCATGTGTGTTTTAAACCCTGGAAACCCCCGGCTCTGGCATTGCTCTTGCCACAAGTTCCCAAGTTCCCCTTGTTGCTCTCCAGCTCAGCATGTCACTGCTGGCTCGGCAGTGCTGTGGGAGCTCAGTGACCTGTGCCCTGGCCCAGAGGCTGATGCAGTTCCCTCATGGCTGCCCCCCATACCCCTATCCCAGAGCCTTAGCAGGACATGAGCCCTGGAAAAGAGGGCTGGATATGCCTCTTTCTCCTGGCACCTGGCTGTGCCCTCCCAGAGGCCCTGCTGTCTGCCCCCTCCTGCCCTGCTCCAGCCTGTCTCCCAAAGCGGGGCTGTGGGCACTGGTGGGGCACTGTGGGCCAAAGCCCAGCCAAGCTGCCAGCTGCTTTTCACTGGCTCCAAGCTGGCGGGGAGAGGAGCCAGCCGTGGGTGACAGTGCCCATGTGCCTGGGGACAGGCTGCAGGTGGCTGTCCCTGTTAGGGACAGGGTGTCATTGCTGATGGCAGCTGCCAGGGTGGCACTGGCCACCCCTGAGGCAGGGGCTGCTGGCATTGCCCATGTCTCCCTGCCCAGGCATGTGAGCCTGCACTGAGGGTGCGTGTCAGTGCCTGCAGACAGGACATAGTGGGAACGTGTTGGGAATGTGCTGTGGACATTCCAGGGATGTGTCAGGAGGACTTGCTCACTGTCCCTGTCATCCAGGTGTAAGGGTTGCTGCAGCGCAGGGAAATCCTTGGATGGGACAGGGCAGGGCTCAGCCCCAAGGCACATCTGAGTGTTGAGGTGCAGGTGGGATCAGGGGTGACACTGGGGCTTGGAGCACCCCCAGGGCTTGGAGCATCCTACAGAGCTCTGGTGGCCTCAGGTAGAGTGGAACCAGCACTCACAGTGCAATTTGTGCTCTGCAGCCATGTCTGCCTTCCTGTTCTGCACCAGGACCTGCTGGCAACAAGAGACCCAGGGACTCATCCCCATGGGGCTGCTGTCAGGGCAGAGGAGGTAGCTGGGAACAGCTGCACTAGGGAGGGCCTGAGGGTGTATTGCACACATGGATGTCCTCACAGGCTGTGGGGAGCAGCCCTGCAGGGCCAGCAATGGCTCTTTGGGCTGGCCTCAGGGTCTTGTCCTTGGCACAGCAGGGACCGGTGCAATGGCCAGGGTGGCTGGGCACTGTGACACCAGCACCTTTGAGTGGCTTTCCATTGCTCACCAATGACCTCCACTGCACCATCAGCCCTGTTCTCCTTGCACTCTGGGACAGGGGCAGGCCCTGGTTGATGATGCCCCCTGCCTTGCCTATAGCTGCTCTGGTTGTGCTGTGGAGAGGGAACACAAGGATACAGAGCTGGGGGGAGCTGAGGTGCTGAGGTGACATCAGGCGGGTGCCCCCCCCCCCCCCCACCCCGTTCTGATGGGAAGTGCCCTGCAGGGACAGTTAATGAGGGCCGCTGGTCCGAGCAGCGCCCGCGGGCCTCGATGTGCTCTCGCTTCACGGCACCGGGGATCTGCCTGTGCCTGGCTGAGCATCCCTGGCCATGTGCTGGCCAAGGAGCCACCCTGCACTGGGCACTGCTGGGCTGGAGGTGCTGCTGGTGCTTGGTGGCACAGGCACCAGGGCTAAAGGGACCCACGGGAGGAGCAGGATGGGCTGGGTGATGCGGCGTCAAGGGCAGCACCTTGCCTGTGCTGGGCACGGCGCCGTCCTGGTAGCAGCAGTGGGGCTGGTGCCATGCAGGCTCACCCGGGCTGGGTGCTGCTGTGCAGCCATGCCTGCGTGTCTAGAGGGATGGGAGCTAATCCGTGTGGAATGCCCTGGCCAGGGGAGAGGGGACGCCCGCGCCGCCTGGGCGCAGGCAGAGTTGGGTTTCAGGGCAGCTGCTGTGCTGAAGCAGTGACAGGGACAGATGGCGGCAGGGCTGGCCCTGCCCCACCTTGGGGGTCTTGGCTGGGCCTGGAGGTCTTGACCATGCCCACAGCCCTGCCCTGGCCACAGGTGCTGTTGTCTCTCCGGCCAGTGGGGCAGGGCAGATCCTGCCCAGGGCTCCATGCCTGCCTGTGTGGGGTGGCAGGAGGCACCCACTGTCCCCTGCCAGTGCTCCCCACATGTCCAGGGCTCTCTGAGGTATTTCCATCTGCTCAGGGGATCAGCCTGGCCTTGATGCTTTCACTCAGCCCTGTGGGCAGCACTTGGCTATGCCACCACAGTCGTCTCAGGGTCACCCCTCCCAGCTAGGATACACATGGTGACACTGCAGGTGCCATCCTGGGATCTCGCACCTGGGGGCTGCCAAGCCCTGCTGCCTGTGGTTGCCCATCTGAGGCAGCCCTGGGGGGACAGAGCAGGGGATCACCCAGTCCCAGCCCCTCATGAGAGCGCTGGCTGCCTCACAGGACGCAGCTCTGGGACATGGGATGTGCAGGATTGGGGCCAGGGGATGGGCTGGCTTCCTGCAGCAGAAAATACCCGGAAGGTCTGCAGGGGGGGCCGGGGCTGGCTGTGTCCCCACAGAGTCCAGGGTGGGGGAACCCTGTTGGCACAGCCCGGGCCTGGGGGGCTGCAGCAGCACTCCCAGCCCCTCTCTGGGCACCAGAGGATCTGGGCTGTGCCCATGCTGTCAGTGCAGGGGGCTGGCAATGCCTCTTTGGGTAGCCTGGGCTGACCCTGACTTGGAGCACTCCAGCATGGGGTGGATGAGAAGGCATGGGGCGGGTGAGGAGCCATGGCGTGGGTGAGAAGCGGCGCCGGCTGTGTTTGCAGAGCCCATACTTTGCCCCTCGCTGAGGGTTCTGGAGAACTCTGCAAACACGGCTGAGCTGCTGCATGAGCTGATTGTGGGTGCTGGTCACTGGGGTTCTGTCACCCTCCCTGGAGGCGGGGGCTCACTCTGCAGTGATGCCCATGGGGCTGGAGCTGTGTGTCCTGGGGTGGGTCATTCTGGCCAGGAATGATGGTGCTGCTGCTGCATAGGGGTTGGAGTTGGGATCCTGACTAGTACTGTGGAGTTTGCAAAGGGCTGATAATGGGGGCCGGGGGAGTCACCACCACTGTTGTCACTGAGGACATTCCACTTTTACAGAGGGCACATGCCATGACATTGCCAGGCACTGGCACCGTATTGGGATGTGCTCAGGGCTCCCTCGGGGTGCCCAGGGGCCATCCAGAACAGGGGAGATCCCCCAGGGTTGCCCTAAGGCCGGCCCCACGCGGGGAGGGGGCTCTGTCTGGCAGCCTCGTGTGCATTCCTGGGCCATGAGTTCATGGCTGCGGGTCCATGGCGCGATGGGGGCCACCGGCTGTCATGGTGATGTCAGGCCACGGCCCGCGCCCATCCTGCCTCCAACCGTGCCACGGAAGTGCTTGACATCCTCGTCCCCCTGGAGAGAGTGGCAGGGGAGAGTGTGGGTCCCTGTGCCCCTGGGGGTGTCTCTGGCCCCGTGTCCCCCCACGGCAGGGCCAGGCAGCAGCTGCCAGGGGATGAAGGGCAGCTTTGTGGTGGCAGTGCCTGGTGAAGCCCAGCTGTTCCTCTGTGCATTGTGCGCCCAGCGCCTGGTACCCACTGTGGGTGCCCCCCAGGATTGGGGCAGCAACAGCAGGGCTGAGGTGGGATCCCACTGCCCTCCCTGGCCTTGTTCCTGAGGGCTATGTTTGGGGCTACAGGGCTGTGCCCCCCTGAGGGCTGTGTTTGGGGAGGATGTCTTCCACAGGCTTCCCCAGCTAAGTGACCTTGTGTTCTGCTCTGCCCCTCTTGCAGGGAAGCCACCATCCCCGATGGGAGACAGCATCCGCCCGTCCTCCATGCCACCCCCTTCACCTGGGGATGCCCTGCAGAGAGAGCACAGCCCTCTACAGCGTGACCGACCCGGCCCTCCAGATGTCATCCCCTTGGAAAAGACCATCCCACCCATCCCTGCAGCCATCATCCCCTCTGAAAAGATCGTCTCGCCCGTCCCTGCAGCCGTGCCCCTCTCCCGGCAGCCCGTCTGCCCCCCGGCCGTGATGCCCTCTGAGAGCAGCCCCCTGCAGCGTGACCAACCCAGCCTTGCAGCTGTGGCACTGCCAGGACAGCCCGTGTCCCCCAGCCCTGCCACTGTGGTCCCCTCAGCACAGAGTGTTCCCCCCCGGAGCAACCGGTCCCCCCCCGGACCCCCCAAGCCACCTGGGATGGAGCACCCCAAAGAAGAGGCATTGCCCCACACCACTGGCCAGCCTGTCCCCGTCCTCGCTGCTGCCCCTTGTTCCACGGAGACACTGCCCCATGGGAGCCAGCCCCCAGCCCCAGCTGCCACTGAAGGGGCCCCTCCTGATGCCAGGAGCTCTCTGGGTGCCACAGCCAGGCCCTCAAAGGACGTGAGCCCCCGGAGCAGCCGCCCCTCACCGTCTCCTGCTGCCAGCCCTCGGCCCAAGCAAGGTGGGTGCCAGGAGATTGCAGTGCTCCAGTGATGCTGCACCCTGTGGGCACCAATCAATGCCTGGTGGGGCTCGGCACTACCCTGACGGTGTTTCCCCTATGCAGATGCCCAGAAAGCCCAGGCAAGGCACAAGCAGGCGAAGGAGCGACGCGAGGAACGGGCCAAGTACCTGGGTATGGGGCTGGGAGGGAAAGTGGATGGGGGGAGGCAGGGGCTAAGGAGCTTTGCCGGGTCATGGGCAATCCCATTAGCTGTGGTGAGCTGAGTTGGGGCAGGAACTGTGGTGCTGGCAGCTCTGCCCACCAGACACACCACTGACCCCCCAGCACACTGTTGGTCTCTGCTTTGGATACTCCCCGGGTCTGTGCAGGTGCCAGCAGCCCTAGTGCTGGGCTCTGCCACGTGCAGGCAGCCCCAGGCAGCCCCAGAGCGGCTCGGGGCAGCGGGCGAGTGGGGCCCCTGCACTGTGCATGGGGCCTCCTTGTCCCCGTGCTCTTTCCACCCTCATTCCCCCATTGTTCACCGCGCGGCTCGGCGGGCTCCCGGCGGGCTCTCGGCCTTCCTTTTGTCCTGGCCCAAACCCCTCCCTCGCCGGCCGGCTGGCCGTGATGCTGCCTGCCCCGCAAGCCCGGCCGCGTGCCCCGGCTGCAGCCAGCCTGTGGCCCCACGCCACCGGCATGGACACGCGGTGCCACCACGGGGCTGCCCAGGGCTGTGCCTCCGGTGCGACCGTGCTGCCCCCCACAGCTGCCAAGCGGGTGCTGTGGCTGGAGAAGGAGGAGAAGGCCCGGCTGCTGCGGGAGAAGCAGCTGGAGGAGCGGCGCAAGCGGCTGGAGGAGCAGCGGCTGCGGGCAGAGAAGCGCCGGGCGGTCCTGGAGGAGCGACAGAGGCAGAAGCTGGAGAAGAATAAGGTGGGGATGGGGATGGGTATCATGGGTGCAGTGGACAGGAGGCTGGGGCAGCACATGGGATACAATCCCTGAGGAGTTCTCATGGCTCCAGCAGCCCTTCAGGAGATGATTCATGAGCCGTTTGGGAGCTGCCCACTGTGCCCATCCTCTGCTGCCCCTCCTTCATGGTGCAGAACCAGCTTCTTGGCACGTGTGCCCTGGCAAGGGCAGGCATCACTGCCCTATCTCCCTCCAAACACCCCCATCGTTGCAATGGCCTCATGCTGGGAGGCTCTGGGTTGGCCCCAGTCCCACTCCTGCAGCCCCTGGGCTCAGCCTGTCCCTCTCCCTCGGGCAGGAGCGCTATGAGGCAGCAATCCAGCGGTCGGTCAAGAAGACGTGGGCAGAGATCCGGCAGCAGCGGTGGTCCTGGGCTGGGGCCCTGCACCACGGCTCCCCTGCACACAAGGACGGTGAGTGCAGGGCTGGGCACAGACACCTTGAGACCCTGTGGCTCTGACTGCGGTGGGGGCAGCTGGGCATCTCTGCCAACCTTCAAGCCCAGCTCAGCCCCACTTGGTGGGTCATGCTGCCATCACTCTGGGTGGTGCTGGGGACTGATTGAGTCCCGTGGCTGTTCCCTGCTCCTGTGGGGCTGGGTTAAGCTGTGCGTCACAGTCCCTGTTCCACACAGAGACCTGCCTGGGGGCAGCCCTGGCTGCCTTGGCGTGCTGTGGCCATGCTGCCAGGTCTGCAGCAGCCATGAAGAGCCCGTGGCCCCAGGGGCTGTGGAGCTGCACAAGACCTCTGTGAGCTCTGTTTGGGGTCTGTGCTGTGGTGTGTCCCCTTGTCCCCCAGCTGGGTGGGGGCAGTGCTTGGCCCCTCCAGGTCCAGTATGGAGGTGACTGTATGTGGCTGTATATGTGGCTGCAGAAGCTGGTCCTGCTCCTTGGGGGCTTCTTGGGGACACCCTGCACAATTCAGCACTTGGACTTGGGAGCACTTGGTCTCCACTGTCCCCTGACTGCTGTGCTGGCAGGTGCTAGCACTATCTGGCGTGGATGGTGAGAGGAGAGCACTGTGGCACTGAGAGCTATCTGGCCTTTATGTGCCATGGGGCAGCTGTGGTGGCCCTGGGTGTACCTGGCCAGACTGTGTTCAGGTGTTGTGTGCCAGGCTGTGGGTACTGGCACTGTGTGCCCAGTGCCCTGTGTTCAGGTGTTGCATGCCCAGCTGTACCTGGCTGGACTGTGTGTACAGGTTCCATGCTCTGGGTGCACCTGTCTTGGGGATGTATGTGCCGCTGTGGCTCATGGCACACTCAGGGTGTCCGTGGTGCAGCACCTCGCAGGGTCTGGCAAGGGGACACCTTCCCCTGTCAGTTCCCATCGGGATGTGCTGCTGGAGCTGCTGCCAGCTGTCACTCACCAACCTCCTGCCTCCACTGGCCGTGAGCTTCCCTGGCTGTTCTGTGCAGAGGAGCCCAGCTATGGTGGGGAGATCCCAGCTACCTGTGGAGGTGCTGCCAGCCACCAGCACTGTCCTAGCAATGCCATAGTGACCCAGCACCAGTGTGATGTTTTCTCGTGTCTCTCTGGATCTGCTGCCCCCACCCTGCTCCCCCAGGATGGATGCTGGCCTGGTGCTGCCGAGATCCCTGGCCACCCGCTCCTGATTCCCAGGACTGTGTTTGGGAAGACTGTTGTAGCTGAGCCTAGGAGCCACCCTGGCTCTATGAGGATGAGATCCCTGCATGATCCCAGCATGACCCTGCACGGTTCAGACACTGAACCAGTGATACTGAATGCCAGTGGTGTGCGTCATGTCCCCAGACACCAGTATCTCCTCTGGCCCCACTCTGTGCCGTGTCATTGGATTCCAGCATCTCCTGTCCCATTCTGTGCCGTGTCCCCAGACTCCAGCATCTCCTGTCACATTCTATGTCGCGTCCCTGGATTTCAGCATCTCCTGCCCCACTCTGTGCCATGTCCCTGGATTCCAGCATCTCCTGCCCTACTCTGTGCCATGTCCCTGGACTCAGCATCTCCCCTGGTCTTTCCACTTCTGCCCCAGTGCCCTGGCACAGCCATGCATGCTGCATGTGGGGGGCCCGGCCCCGGCCCCGGGACCTTAATGCCCTTGTGTCTTTTCCCTCCTCCAGGTGCGAGCCGGTGCTCGGTGTCCGCTGTAAACCTCCCCAAACACGTCGACTCTATAATCAACAAGCGGCTCTCCAAATCCTCCGCCACCCTCTGGAACTCTCCCAGTAGAAGTAAGAGCCCTTTGCATTTGCCCCAGCGCAGGGGGCACAGCCCGGCCCCCGCCCAGCGCTGGGGACCCCCGATGCCAGGGTCCCCCATCCTCAGGTGCTCGCGGAGAGAGGAGAAGCCGTTTGCTGTTTGCGGGAGGAAGCTGGAACCGGCCGGTGGCTCCTTGAGGCTGTGTGGGCTGGGAGGAGATGGAAGAGGAAGAGGAGGAGGAATGGCTGGGTGGTGGCAGCCCCATGGGGCGCCAGGGTGGGGATGGGAGCCAGGCTCCCTGCCCCAGGGCAGCTCCGGTGGGTGCTGGTGCAGCCACAGAGGGGCTGCCTGTCATCAGCCCTCCTAGGGCTGGGCACGGTGCCAGTGTCCCCACAGGTTCCTGGGGCAGGGTGCCACGGAGCTCTGTGGCTGTGGTGCTGCAAGATCGTCCTGGCCCTGGGAGCACTGCCCAGGGCTGCAGCCATGCTGGAGGGATGTGTCTAACAGAGGGATGTGTCCAGTGCTGGGGCTGCTGTTGTGTTTCAGGGTTGCCTGGTGATGGGCGCCTTCCCAGATGGGTATAAATAGCCAGAGCAGCTGACGCCAGTGGCTGTGGTGACGCAGGCAGCTCCCACTGCCCTGTGCTGGGGCTCAGCCCAGGGACAGGCACCTGGGGGCTATCAGCACTGCCCGGGTGGGAGAAGCATCTCCCTGGGCCCATGCCAGACCTGCCCTGCTGTCCCCCTGCAGCACCCATGGCTCTGTGCTCTCCTCTCCTGGCAGCTGGTGCTGCCCCTGGCCTGACACCCGTTGGAGAGGGGCAGAGGGCCCTGTCTCCCTGGGTGTTTCCCATGCACTGTGGGGTGTCTGGTGACAGCCTGTGGCAGCTTGGTGCCCAGCTGAGCCAGCTGTGTGGCCAGGCATCGCCGTTATGTGGGTGCTGTGAGCCTGGTCTGGCTCCTGAGGCACGCTTGGTGATTCAGCACAGCTCCTGTGGGATGAGGGCACACTGTGGTGTCCCTCGGGCAGCTGACATGTGCCAGGGCCTTGGTCCACATAGGGCAGGGGCACAGAAGGGTGCCATTGCTGGGCACAAGGAAAGGGCACAGTGGGGAGGCCGCCGTCACCAGGCTGGCACACGGCACCACTGCTACATGGTGACTGCAGTGTCCACAGGACACAAGGTCACCACTGTCGTCATGCCACAGCACCGTCCACAGGCACTTAGCTGCCCACCCATGCCTGGGCCTGCATGGCTCTTCATCCTGCTCAGCTGTGTGGGGTCGTGGGGACCCCTCCCCAGCATGACCAAGCTCTGGGCACTCCTTGAACTGTGCATGCGCCATGGTATTGCTGCAGACACGTGGCTGCTCCCTCCCAGCGGCGGTTGTGGGGGCAGGACTGGCATCTGGAGATTTGTGGTGCACTAATAGCCCCTCTCCCTCCCCAGACCGGAGTTTGCAGCTGAGCCCATGGGAGAGCAGCATTGTGGACCGGCTGATGACACCCACCCTGTCCTTCCTGGCACGCAGCCGGAGCGCCGTGACGCTGGCTGGGAATGGCAAGGAGCAGGGTGAGCCCCCAGGGCGTCAGGGACATGCGGGTCCTGGCACAGGCAGGGAACCAGCATGAGGGGACCTGGAGTCAACGGGGAGATGGTGTTGGTGCCGGCTCCATCCTGACCCTGGTCACTCCTCCCCCAGTGCCCGTGTGCCCCCGCTCAGCCTCTGCCAGCCCCCTCAGCCCCTGCCACAACCACCGCCTGCCACACCGCTGCTGGGAGCGCCGGAAGGCGGCTGCTGCCAGCCCTGATGTGACACCGCGCCGCAGGACTGAGCCCTCACCCGTGAGTGCCACCTCCCGCAGGGACCCTGGGTTCCCGTGGCTTCCTGCCAAGCCCAGCACCCAGCGCTGACCCTGTCTCTGTCTGTCCTTGACTGGAGCAGAAGAAGAAGGAGAAGAAGGAGAAGGATCGGGAGAATGCCAAGGAGCGCAGCGCCCTGTCCCGTGAGCGCAGCCTCAAGAAGCGGCAGTCACTGCCAGTGGCACAGCCCCGGCTCCTGCCTGCGGCTGACAGCAGGTTGGGACCCCCCTCCCTGAGTCTTCTCAGCCCCTGACCCCACCTGGGGGCTCCCCCAGCCCCACTAATGCAGTGTCTTGCTCTGTTTGCAGCCCTGGCCCCAAGAACCGTCCCTCATCCCCTGCCGCCCCCAAGAACCGTCCCTCATCCCCTGCCACTCCCAAGAACCGTCCCTCCTCCCCTGCCACCCCCAAGGCCCGCCCAGCATCCCCCAGCCCAGCCCTTGCCTCTCCTCACAAGCCACCCCTGCCTCGAAGCGCCCATTCCTCCCCCAAGGTGCGGGCCAGGGCCCGGGAGGAGCGGGGGGAGCAGGAGGGCCAGGGGAAGGCACGGGAGAGGAAGGAGGAGGAGCGGGGTCCGGCACCCCCAGCCCTTCCCGAGCCCCCCAAGGTGCCCACAGAGCCGACAGCAGGTGGGTACAGTGTGGCTGGGGAAGCCACAGGGCTGGGAGAAGCTGCATGGCTGGGAGAAGCCAGAGCAGCCCTGACGCCGCCTGCCTCCCCCAGGCCCCCCAGTCCCTGCAGCCCCCGGCCCTGTGCCAGCCAGCCCCACAGCCAAACCCCCCGCCGGCACCACGGACCGGGAGGAGGCTGCCCGGCTGTTGGCAGAGAAGCGACGCCAGGCCCGGGAGCAGCGGGAGCGAGAGGAGCGGGAGCGCCGGGAACAGGAGGAGCAGGAGAGGTGGGTGTTGTCTCCCTGGCCCCCAGCCGTGGCCTCCTGCCTTGCTAAGAGCCCCCTCCCCGCAGGCGAGTGCAGGAGGAGCGGGCGCAGCAGGCGGCCGAGGAGCAGAGCCGGCGGGAGGCCCTGGCACGGCAGCGGGAGGAGGAGCGGCGGCTGCAGGAGGAACGAGAGGCCCAGGAGAGAGCCCGGGCTGAGCGAGAGGAGGTGGAGCGACTGCAGAGACAGGTTGGGGTGACAGTGTGTGGGGGAAAGGGGCTGTAGGAGATGGGGGACGAAGGCAGGGATGGAGGAGGAAGGCAGGGATGTTCTCCTATGATTCACTCTCCAGGGGGATGAAGGGTTGAGAAACAGCCCAGCCCTTCAAGGCACAGGGTGGCAGGAGGGAACATTGGGCAGGCTGTCCAGGCTGTGTTGAGCTGTCCAGGCTGTGTTGAGCTGTCCAGGCAGCACATCCCCACAGTCCTGCCCTGGTCCCTGCCCCATCCCTTTCCTCCCAGTCACATCTTATCTATTTCTGCCCTGCTGTGACACAGAAGGAAGAGGCTGAGGCGAGGGCGCGTGAAGAGGCCGAGCGGCAGCGCCTGGAGCGGGAGAAGCACTTCCAGCGTGAGGAGCAGGAACGGCTGGAGAGGAAGAAGGTGAGGGTGGGGGGCATCTCCAGGCATGGGGCATGGCAAGTTTTTCCCTGGAGGGGATCCTGCCTGGCACCAGGGGCAGGTCTGGGTGGCCAGGGCCATATGTGAGTCCCTCTGTGACTGCAGCGCCTGGAGGAGATCATGAAGAGGACGCGCAAGTCGGACGCAGCAGACACCAAGGTGGGAGCCTGTCCTCTGTCCTTGGGCACTGGGGACTTGGGGCACTTGACAGCCCTCCTGGCCCTGCCTGCAGACCCTCACAGCTCTCCTGTCCCTGCAGAAGAAGGACGACAAGAAGGTGGTGAATGGGAAAGCAGCCGAGCAGGAAGATGTCCCAGGTGTGTGGGCACCCCAGGCCTGCTTCTCCCAGCCACAGTCTGGCCCAGGCCATGGCTAAGCCAGGTTCTGCCGTATCCTTAGGCCATGAGAAGCACCTGGGACCAATCCCCAAGGCAGAGGAGCTCCCGGAGACAGAGACCCCAAGTGCAGGGACACCACGAGGAACGAAGGGCTTGGTGGGTGAGGGGCTGCAGCCAAGGTGAGTGCATGGACACCGTGTGGGGCGGGGGGGCGGCATGGCTGGGGCTGAACCCAACCCTCTCATCCCACAGCTCCAAGGAGGCAGCGGCCCTGGTGAACGGTGTGCAGCCCGGCAAGCACGAGAATGGCTTCTCAGGCACCGAGGGCTCCAAGGAGCTGCAGGATCTCTCCCACCATGGTGGTAGCCCCGGCAGCGTCATCCCCTTCGGTGACAAGGAGCCCTTCCTCAAGCAGGCCGTGGTGAAGCCCCCGCAGGTGACAGGTGAGCAGCAGGAGGGATGTGAGGGGGCGTCGCTGTGCACACCCCAGGCTCACACTGCTCTCCCTACCCGCAGAGGTGCTGTGAGGGCCTGGCTGATGTTCCCAGGGGCCACTGCCTGCTCCTTGACCCCGGCAGCCCACGCAGACCCATAGCTGTCGTCAAAACACGACCCTCGCTGCTCCTCCCGGCTGCCCAGGGGCTGCAGGACCCCGGCGAGGACGCCTGGCTCCTCTCTTTGTTCTCGTTTTTATTTCGTTTTGGTTTTTTGGTTTTTTTTTTATTTTTTATTTTAAATATGCACCTTATCAGACTGACAGCCCACCCTCGCAGCCCGCCGGAGTCGCCCCAGACGTGTGGTGTAATGATGTAGTTATTTAACTCGCTGGGTACAACGTCTGTGAATACTGTAAATAGAGCCGGCTGGGCAAGGGGATGCTCTGGGTGGCTCCGGGGGGGCCGTCACAGCTCCCTGTCCCCATGTTTCCCCGCATGTCCGTGTGTCCAGTGTCCCTGGGCCCGGCTGGCACCACGCTGCTCTGTGCCCTTGTGACAGTGTTATGCATCCAGACAACCTTTGACAACAATTAAAAGTGGACAATGCCCTCGGCGTGCCTCTCTGTGTCCGGGGAGGGGACTGGGAGGGTCCGTGCCCGCGCCTCGGTGCTCGGCAAGGCAGGGCAGGACGCTCTCCCGACCCCCACAGCAGCGGGGCAGGTTCGCCCCCATACTCGGGCTCGCCTCCGGAGCCCCCAGCGCTGCCCATTCCCTCAGCTCCGTCCCGGCGATGGAGGGAAACCTTCCCCCGGCGGCCCCGCCTGCAAGCAGGGCCCTGTCCCTTCCCTCCCGGGCCCTCAGGAGCCGCACGTGGGACAAACTGGAAGCCTAGAGCCTGCACCATTAGGGCTAGACGGAAGAGGCCCCGCAAGGCCCCTTCGGCGAGGGCCGCGGCGCGCCCTGGCCGCCCGCACGGCGGAGGAGGCCGGGCTGGGCCCGGCTGGGTGGGGGCGCCCCGTCACCGCCTCGTC
>VWYP01018040.1:136570-194880 GCA_013400435.1 Pycnonotus jocosus | reverse complement strand
GGCGCCTGGTGCGGAGGGGCCGCGGCGAAGTGGCGCCGGTGAGTGCAGGGGCACTGGGGGGTCCGCGGGGTCCCTGCTGCGCTCCGCCCGCCGTCACTGGGAGTTTCCCTTACCCTTCCCTCTTCCCGGGCCCCTCCGCAGCCGCTTCGCCCCGGCTGTGCCCACTCCCCCCTCCCGCCCCTCCTGGGCCTCACCGCGGCGCTGCTCCCGCCCTTCCCGGTGTCTTGGCCCCGCATGGCCCCGGGCTAGGCTTGTTCGCGGCTCTCGGGGCCGCTCTGGCCCGGCCCCAGTGGCGCCTCGTGGTGGGCCCGGGCCCGACCAAGCCTTGGCGCCTCCTCGCGGCCCCGGGGCCGGTTGGGCCTGCCCGGCCCTTTCCCGGAGCCGCTTGTGTTTCGCTGTGGTCTTCGCAGATTGTTCCTGTTTCTCATTCCCCGAGATCCCTGTCCTCTGCCCGCGCTTCTGGGCCGAGCCCCTTAAGTTCCCCGCGCCACGTCGGTCTGTCCCGGAGCTCGCATCCCAGTGTCCGGGGCTCCGCGTGCTGCTGCGGCTCGGGAGGCGCTGCAGGGGCCCGGCTGTTCGAGGGGGCCGCAGCCGTGGCCCCGCATCCCAGCCCCCGCGAGTGTGTGGCTCCCACAGCGGCCCGCACCAGCGCTCAGCACCGGCCGTTTCCCGGTGCAGAAGAAGGGATTGATGCCTTCTCTTTGCCTGCTTTGCGTCTTGCTTAAACGTGAAGTTTGGCTGAACTTCAGGCGATGTGGCACAAAAGGCGTTGTAGTGACTCAGATACACGTGTGACGCCTGAGTCTTCGTTTTCCGTGTACTGATAAAGGTTTTTTTCTGCTAGTTTGTGCTGTTTTGGTGAAATGAACATATTTCAAACAAATGCATTTCAAAGTCTACCCAAGGTGTTTGTCACTGTATTTCCTCCTGGATGGGTTTCTGTGTGTTTGTGTGAAAAGTGACGTGGTAAATCTGGAATAAGCAGTGCTCCATAAGAATAACCGAATCATGGGATGATTTGGGTTGGAATGGGCAATAAAGCACATCCTGTCCCACCTCCTGCCATTTGCAGGGACATCTTCCACTGTCCCAGCTTGGACACTTCCAGGGATGGGGCATTCCCAGCTGCTCTGGGTAACCTGTGCCAGGGACTCACCACCCTCACAGGGAGGAATTTTTCCCTCATCTTCGATCTAAACCCACTTTCAGTGTGAAGCCATTCCCTGTGCCCTGCCTTGGGAGAAACAGGTGAACTCGTGTGTGGTGTGTATGCAACAGCATCCTCTCAGGAGCTGTCAAAGGGTGGACGACTCCTTGATTTTTATGTGTACAGTGATGTGCCAGGTGCTGTGGCATAAGAACAGGTTTGTTGCTTGAAATGAGCAATTCAAAACTGTTTGGAAGATGGTCTGCGTTGCCTTGTAGCTGGTGGTGGAAGAGAAGAGCCCTTATTGCTGCGGCAGCACAGAGGCTGCAGGGTCACATCAGCAAATGGATGTTATCAGGCTGCTTTTCCTGAGAGCACAGTTAAATCATCCAGTTACTCTCTGGAAGGACTCCTGAGAATTCCCTCTCACAGGGAGTGAGGGCAGATGCTGTGTCAGTGCTGATGGTGTGTGACGTTTCGGGTGGGCTTTACTGTGCCCTTGGTGGGTGCTGGGCTGGGAGAGCTGCTCCTAGGGATTGGGTGTCGCAACCTTGGCTCCACTCATTCAAAAGGTGTTTCAAAGCTTTGTCTCTCAGGTTGCCTCAAAGAGAGTCAGCTGTAGGCACAGAAAAGCAAGTGCTAAGACACAGCAGTGCCTTCTCCTGGAGTCTTCCATGGTTGCACTGAGTCCTGCTCTGGAATTTCACAGGTGCCCAGCATAGAGTGAGGAAATGGCTGGCTTTGTGACCACTCTTATGAGTTGCACAATCTCACAGCAGATGAAAGGGCAGAACAAGTTACTGGAGAGAGCTTTTGCAAATGTACATTTTTGTATCATAGGATCCTCTAGAGGGTCTGTGATTTTTGTCTAACATTTCTTTGGGTGCCGCTACATATTTTTGAGCTCCATCCTTTCTTCTAGGAATTATTGTCTCTACTTCAGCAGGAGCAGGGAGGGCAAGTAAGAACTTGATTTGAACAGTTTCCTCCAATGTCTTTAGGCAGCTGAAGGTTGGGGATGCTATTCCTGAGGCAGTGCTCCAGTGGATGGGCCTTGAGTGTGATTTGGAAATGCTACAATCTGGTCCCAGGGGGGTTGCACAGTTCTGGGGTCTGAACCCTTCCCCTCCAGCTGGGGATCCTGTCTGTGGGATGGGGGAGGTGCAGGGCAGCCGAGGTCTTGCTGCTCCTTATCTCATTTTTACATGCTTTTTGTCCAGAGATACAAAAAGGATGTTTTTTTACCTGTGAGGTTATTGCAAAGAGTGGTCAGGCATTGGAAGGGAGGAGCTTCCCAGGGAGGTTTGGAGTCCCCATCCCTGGAAGTGTCCAAAGAACACCTGGATGTGGCACTCAGTGCTCTGGACTGGGTGACAAGGTGGGGATCAGTCACAGGCTGAGCTTGATGATTGTGGAGGTCTTTCCTAATGTAAATGAATCTGTAAAGTGATGAGCTGGCCCTGGGAAGGAGGTGGCTTTCCAAGGTGCTGTAAGGAACAGTGGTGCTCTGGCTGCAGCCCCGTGTCTGCCCAGGCTTTGTTGGCGGCAGCAGCAGGTGCGAGCAGCGATGGATCCCTGCCACTGTTCTTTGTCTGCAGGAGTCCTGCCTATATCTCTGCTGAGTTATACACTAGTGACTTCCTGCTATTTTCCATCCTTTCCAATTCCCTGCCTATCTGTGAGTTGTGTGTCTCTGGAAAACAGTTCTGCTGTCAGTGCTTCAGCAAGGGCTGTCTGGGAAGAGGCTTCTCTGAACACCAGGGTTTTGGACCAGCCATGTGCCCTGACTTTCACTTCTAGTTCTCTTTCAGGGAAGTAAGGCTTTGTCATGTGCCTTGTAAATAAAATGGATATTCTGCAGATGAGGTTATGATAATATATTATTATAATAATGTAATCAGACAATATATGTCTGCTGCCTTCTCCAGCTCATTTAAGTCAGGAAGTGTGTAAAGTATTAACAGGCATGTGGGCTCACAGTGAAGTGTTTGAGGCTGCAGGAAAGCTGGTGAACACTTTCTGACATGGGTGTAGCTATTAGAAAACAAAAATGTTACAGTTATAAAACACCAGCATGTAAGAGTGAGTGACAATCTGTGCACATCAGTAGATCTAAATTTGGTTTATCTGCTCCCACTTTCTCTGCTGTCAAAGAAATATTGCTTTGGGAGGCCTAGGGAGTGCTGAGCTTGACTGGATAAGCCAGAGGATGCTTTTCATTGTAAGGCCATGATGTTCCCTAGTTGTATCCCTGAAGGAATAGAGTGGTTTTGCCAGAAGTTTTGAGTATTTTTCAGCTCACTTGGCTTTGTCTTTGTGAAACGACAATTTGTCATGTTGGAACTCGTTAATTGTTTGAGCAGCCACAGAGCCCTTTATTTTTTTTCTCCATTTCTGGAAAAGTTTACAGTATCCTGAGCTGTTTTTAATGGCTGCATGTGCCAGGGCAGGGGCGTGGGGTTTGGGTCGTGTGGTTTCCTCGGAATTACAACGGTACAAGAAGTTCTTCGGTGAGCTAGGACTTTCAGGCTATTTAGCCGCATAGTTCAGGCCACACACGTTGGAAGAGAGAGGAATGGTGGTGGTGGTTGCAGAAGCTGTTCTGGCTCCTGGGAAGCTTGTGCCAGATGATGGTGACAGCTGCTGGTGGCAGTGGGGCTGTGCCTGTGCCCCTTGAGCTGCCCCTGTTCTGGACATGGTGGTGCCCGTGCTCTACAGGCCTGGGAACAAGGCTTAAATTGCTCTCTGGGATTCTGTAATGGGTCCCAAGATGTGGAAGTTGTTAAATTTGGCCCTAGCAGCTCATCAGGTCTTTGTTCCTGCTGGTGCCAAGACAAATCCGTGCCTGAGAAGGAGCCGATGCCATTTTGTTTCCGGATGACAGGCTGGGTGTGTGGGTCTGGAGTCTCCTACCATAAAGGAAACATCCTTCCCCTCCTCACAGAAACTGTGTTAGGAGAGCCTGAGCGTGGGGGAGTCACTGCTGGGAGCTTGAAGAAGTGAAGAGTTCCTGCTTAATTTAGCTTTATCATGTCAGAGCTATGAATAGTGAAATCACGGGATCACATTTCATGCCAGCTGGGAATGGTGTTTGCGCTGCCTCACTCCATGGTAACCGGAAGCTGCCGGGCCATTAAAAAAAAAAGTGAAGCTAATGGCACACAGAGATGGCACCAGGCTTCACTGGGAGTTGTTTCCTACCCAAGGTGGGGTTTTCTCTCCATGCCCTTGCTTGTGTCACACGTGAACACAGCTTGTGCCTCTCTGGTGTCTGAGAGTGAGGCCTGTGCACAGCCCTGCTCACAGCTCCAGTGATCCTAGAGCAAGTGCCCTGCTCACAATTTCACCTCCACATTCGTCACCCGGCCATTTTTAGACTGCCATGATTTACAGGGTAGGATGGGTGTGCAAACCCCAAAGAGCCCCCGCTGGGCCCGCAGGGTGCGGAGCTGGCTCGGCTGGGCACTGCTTCTGCTGCTGCCTGGGGTCACTCCTACCTTTGCCTGAGTGAAAACAGCAGAGGAAAGCAGGGCAAGGAGCCCTCCAGGAGTGTCTGCTCTGGGAGCACTAAAGGTGATGGGGGACTGTGGGGTGTCAGGCTGGAATTCGGTCCTCCAGGGACTGAGCCTCAGCATTAATGATGTTAACTAACCTGTGCCTTAACAGGGGGCTGGACATGTGATACCAGGTGGCATCGTGTACATCGTAATTTACACCTGAAATAATGGCAGTAATTGCTCCTATGGGGCTGTGGGTGAGGTTGGTTTCCCAGGTTAAGATCCGTGTATGCACTGTCTGATTAGATGAGGTTATTTTGGCGGGCTTTTTTTACTGGTAAGCAGTGCTGGGATGAATGGCTGAAATTAGAATCCTTTCCTGTGCTGCTAAAATAAGAGGACTTGCCAGTGTCTGGTTTTGTTTAAATTTGATTTTCCCTTTTTTACTTAGGTCAATCACTTTTAAAGAAGCAGTGTTTAGAACCAGATTTGATGGGACACTTATATAAGGTACGTGAACACAGCATGGCAAATTGTTCAAATAAGCTTATTCCATATGTACAGGATTCCTGTGGACAGGCATTTCCCTCTGTTTTGAAGTCTGGCAGAGTGTAGGGATGGCCTGGTCTAGTGCCTTGTCCTTACAATAAGGCCACAATTTAAAAAAAAAAGATTTTAAAGAATTTTAAGTGTTATATCAGGTCATGGAAATCCTTTTCCTTGTTTTCCCCTGAGGTAGTGGGATTCCAGTTAAGGTAGAGATAAATGAAATGCTGGCTTGAGAATATGTGAGTAGTTTTGCTTTTTTCAGCTTATAAATGAAATTTGCTGGAGTATTTATATTTTCATGGGTTAAGTGTGTGGAGAGCTGTAATCCCTCAGGAGATTCTGTGTTGGCTGTAACTGTACTGTGTGTTGCAGAAGAAATTCAAAGAGCCCCTAATCAAACAGTTTTTCTGTTACTTGCTGTTTATTTGGAAGCAGAACTTCCACGTTTTTTAAGCGTGCTGGGCTCCAGCTGGCAGACACCTGAGAGGATGGAAATGTCCTCCAGGGTGCAGTTCATCCTCCCTTTGCTGAGAACTTCACTTATACACAAGTTTGAATTCTTTGAGTTTAGTGATTTGTGAATAGTTTTCTTAAGGAAAGTAAATTGGGCCATTTCTTGCTTCTTGTGGGGGTTCCAAAACTGCAGGCACGGATTCCCAGCCCCCCAGCAGTGTCGTCAGAGCATCAGTTCACATCCAAAGCTGCTCAGAACAGTAAGGCTGTGATGTGAGAAAGCCGTCAATTTGGGGAAAGACCTGATCTTTCTGCTTTTCCCAAGCTGTGTAAATTTGGAAGGAAAAAGCTGATGAAATAGGTTTTACCCTTTTTTTAAAATTATGGATGTTTTCTTCTGGATTTAACAGAACTTCCAGACACCCAGCTTCTGTATCAGAAACACCTGGATTTGTAATCAGCTTTTTCTTGGATTGTTTCCTTGAGCTCCCTGTCCCTAAACTGACTGAATAACAACATATGACTTTTTAAGCTCAAACATTTGTAAGACAGTGTCTCTCAAGTAGGCAGTTTCAGAAAAGTCACTGATTGGGGTTTGTAGCTGATCAAATTATTTGAAAAGAGATTATTCAGCACAACAATCTGCAGAATCAGTCCTTTCCAGAAGAAACTGTGAATACTCTTCCAGCCATTCCATAGAACCTGCTTCTAATTACCTGAACCCAGGGCTGGAGCTCAGGGTTAAACTTCTTTAAGGATTAGTTTAATGGTGTGAAAACCCAAATGTGCTTGAAGGAAAAGCTTAATTTTGAAAGCACATAGACTAGAGATAAATTGAAACTGCTGCTGAGAAATTTGTGTTTCTCTTGCAGTGGCAGAATAATTCTGGATGTTTTCCCCGAAGTATGTTTAGCACATGTTAGAGTAGAGCAGTCTGTTTTGTGGTTCGGTTTTTGGTCATGTTTTTTAGCAGTGTTGTCTGTGACATTTTTTGCTGAGGAAGTTGGTAGGTGTAGTTGTAGCTTTAGTTAATGTGTGTCATAAATCTGAAAACACACTGGCATTGGATCTGGGAAGAGAAATCATTCTGCTTTTTGTTCCCCCAATGAAATTTGATTAGAATTAACATTTTAATTTGCTCCTCCCTGGCTGTCTGTAGGAACTGTGCAGGTGGCTCTTCCCCTCAAGTGTTCCACTGATATCACAAACATGCTCTTGCACAAAAAATTAGCTTGAAAAGGAAGAATCCAGTAGAAAGTGAGGTGTTAAGAGTTGAGTTCTGAGCTAACAAAGATGAGTCTGCTCTCTGCACTTGCTGCTGCACTTCAGGGATGTGGGGAGAGCTGCAACTCTTTATAAGCTTATTTTTGCAGTGATTGTTGTTGCCTCATTATACACAGCACACTTTGTAAGGTGTTTTGTGGGATTATTCCTTTTTTTAGAATGAACTAATCTTGTTTGGGTTTTGGGGTTTGTGATTAGGAATTGTAGAGCTGGCAGAAGGAGAATTAAGTTTTTTTTCTTCCCTGATAATGAAGGGTGTTGAGCAAATGAAGGAGCAGTTCAGCTGTTCCTGCCGAGCTGAATGTCTGTGCTGGTGACACCAAATGGATGCCAAGAGGCTCAGGCAGAAATGTGCTCTCTAATGAGGTGCCGCCTCATTTGCTTTGAGCCTCACAGCAAAATAAACCACAACAGCTTCACTAAAATTCTGGCCAGTAAAAAGCAAATTTTTGTTTTCCTGCGGCACTTCTAAAGAGTGTTCTTCAAATGCTTTTACAAAACATTTAATATTTATGAGCTGTTTGCAAGCACCATGTGATAAACGGAAACCACTGTAAGGAATTTCACCACGCTATGCTTGTGTCTGAGGCATGTACACAAGCCATGCCACTTGTTTCCAGGTGTTTTGGGGTTTATGCTCAGATATGAACACAAACAGCTGCCTTGGCAAGGAGATGTGTGCTGCATTTCCCTCTCCAAGCTGGCCAACTGTGGTGCTCCGTGTGCAGGATCCTCACTGACACCTGGGGATGGAGTGGGCTCAGCTGGAGCTTGTGCCAGCTGGCTGCTCTGGGCAGGGCTGTTCTGCAGCAGCTGGGGAAGGGCTGAAATCCCAACACGTGCTGCCTGAAAGACCTCGAACAAAGGAGTGGAAGATGGAAAGAGTCACAAAGTAATACAGGCTGGTTGGAAAGGGGAAAAAATTCCTGGAAAAAGGCTTTTTGACAACGAGCAATATTTTTCATTTGACCCATGACTTGGCATATAGAAATGTTCTTTACAGTGTTCTGGAATAAGAAACTCCTGGACTATGATTTCCACTTCAGCAGAGAGCGTTGAGTATATTTCCCAATTTCCTTTTGCTGTCTGGAAGAAAGGTTTGCTACTCCTGCCTGCTGTGTGTTGACTTGGTCCTTTTTCTGTAGTAGTGCTCTAAACACAAGAATATTCTTTTTCTCCAAAAGAGAATCTAGATTTCATTCTGGGTAACACCTCTGTGTGTGGGATTGTACCAAAACTTGTTGGCAACAATGGTGTTTGGGAAATAGGCAAAAAACCAAGTGTTCTGTCCGAAAGCAGGAAATAATAGATATGGCAAACTGCCACAGTGAAAGGCTGAAAGTCAAAGGTGTTTGTAAGATATAAGCTGAGATTTCTTTTTATGGACATTTAGACTAATGGACAAGACAACAGTAAAAATAATAGAAAAAGCTCTGTGGCATGTTGTTCTTTGTGGCTTTTTCCCAGGATTGGTAAGCAGGATTTAAAAACCACTAAACTTTGCAACACCACCTTCCCTCTTGGGTGAGAACAGGACTTAGTCACCAGTTCAGAAAAAGGTTTCAAGGCTACTTGAAAACTCTGCGTTTTCAGTGAAGTAAAGACAAGAAATTAATAGCTTTAAACAAGTTTATTTTATGGCTGAACACAGAGTAAGTGACATTCTTGCTGTTAGATCAGAGGTTTAATAACATGGAGTAATTTCTGAGGTTGTGTTTACTGTTGTTTTCTCTTCTAAAACCTCCACCCCTCCAGCAGTGCAGGGAAGGATTCTGGAATGTAACTGTAGACCTGTCAGAAAAGCTCCCAGTGGACTGGTGGCTCCCTTGGATGATGGCGATATGCTGATGGATGAATTGTCAGGAAAAGAATTGTTTCTGTTGGCTTGTGGGTTCCTTTAACAATACGGGAAAATCCTTAGTCCTGAGCCCGGTCCTAAAGACCATTCAAATGGGCTGAGAGAAATGATTCCAGCATGGCTGTAAAGGTGTACTGACAGATGTGTGTCACAGCAGGTGGGTTGGGGCAGGGTAGGTGGAGCAAGGAAGGAAGAAGACTTGAAATTTTGAAAGAATGAACAATCATTTTAAAACCTGCATTTTCCATAAAAGTCCATGAAAAAAACCTTGGTCAGCTGTGATGTGTGTGCTCTCTGAAACACTGGAGATCTGATGAACCTTTTGAGTGCAGCAGGAGCTTAGGGCAGCCAGTTCACTTCTGGTGGCAGTACAGCAATGCATGTACAAAGGTGTATTTTCTTCTCATTTCAGGTTTTCTTCGTGATTTCATAATTGACAAAGCTGAGACGGTGAAATCTGACACAAGGGTGCAAGGTGTGAGCCTGCTCAAGCAGGTAGGCACAGCAAATAAAATATTCGCGAGAGGTAAAACTGCCTGTCTTGGGATGTGTAGTAGACCTTCTTATATCCTTTCTCTTCTGGGCATGCTGCAAGTTAGACTGATGATAAAATTCTGCTTTCATTATTAATTTTGCTGTGCAAAAAATACGGAGCAGGTTTAGAAGAAAAAAAAAATCAGCCTTGTGTCTTGGAATGTTTGGGCTTGTCTTCCTAAGTAACTGCAAAATAAAGGGGTAAAGTAGAACAATGTAGTGAAAAAATCCTGGATGTCCTGGAAGAAGTAGTACCTATTTTTTGTTTTTTAGTGCTGTGTTGATTATTCTTTGGATTTACATCCTGGTCATTTTTGGGAGAAGAACACTGCTTCCCCCAGATACCATAACTGGACAGATAATTAAATGTCACACTGATCTAAGTGTTAAATCCCATATTGTGCCATGTGTCCTCCTCCAGCTTTTGTTCCTTGCTTGGACATTGCAGTGATTTCAGTCAGTGGCCTTGAAAGTTTCCTTAACTATTTTGAGCATTTAAATTCCAAATTTGTGGGAACTCATGGAAGTACTCAGCTGTGAGGGACTCCCAATGGTGACCTTTTTTCATTGCTGCAGAGTGGAGCAGAGTTGTGCTTCTCTTTTGGGTTCTCTCAGGAGGTAAAACATTAACTTTCCTGCCACTATTTCATGCCATTAGTTTGCCAACTGGGCAAAGTCCATCGTGGTGCTTTAGTGGGAGCATTTGCTCCTCTATTGTTTCCATCAATGGTCTGGATTGCCCTGAGGATTTGGGAATGGAGAACGAAAAGTTTGCTCTATCTAGTGTGGTTTTATGTCAGGTGTCTGTTTCCCAGGGGGTGATGCCTTACCGGAACCTATAAACTCAGCACACAGATCACATCCAAAAACATCAGATGTTTTTAGATGGGAGACTACACTCCTTGGGAAGATCTGCTGGACAGCTTAGAACTGGGCCTGCAGAAGAAACAAACCAAAAAACAAAAGTTGAAAATCCCTGGCAGTGCTTCCAGCAGGACGTGCCCTCCAGATGTGTGCAGTAACACTTGCCTGCTGGGAGAGGAGATCTGGATCAGGCAGTAGCATCAGCCTTGTCCCTTCCCAGGTTCCGGAGGAGCTGGTGGCAGGGGGTTCTGGAGCTGTAGGAAGGATGTGGACTCTGGCAGGGCAGATTAGGGCAGGGGAAGAATGGGAATGGGAGGTCAGCAGCCACTGCTGTTCTCAGAGTTTGCCTTTGCTTCACTTACAGATGCCTCTTTCTTTAAAAAATATAAAATCATTTTTATAGGAACAGATGCTTTCAGAGCAGAGTATTTTGCTGAACATATTTTATCTGAATCAGTCATTCTTGAAACTAAATGTGTATCACAGTAGGTTTACAACTGCAGCTAACTCAGGGGAGCTGATGTGATTCCAGTGTGCAGTTTGTTTAGCCTTTTGAGTGCTGATAGAGCATAGCAGCTCTGTTTCTATCCTAGTAGGAGTTACTTCATGTGTTAGGAATGAATCAACTTTAAATTGTTGGCAGAGATAAAGAATCCAAGATGTGAGCGTTTGGCACACGTTGCACACATCAGGGTGATTTGGCTGGGAAGTGTTGTAGATCAAAGTGAAAGACAAAAACTGTTAAACAGATCAAAGTGGTATTTTTAAGATCTATTTTAGGGTCTTCTTGGGACTTCCTGAGAGTTGGTGCCACATCTTCTGTATCTTGCAGTAGTTCCTGTTACCATTTCTTTCTTCTCCTCTTCCATGTTTTGGTTCCCAATGCTCAGTGTTAGATTGTTGTGGGCAACAGAGTAGGAAGTGTTGCAGGGGGTGGTTCAACAGACATACTCAGTGAATTAAAAGGAAATACTTAAAAATTATCCTTTCACACATTCTTTCCCTGAAAAATGACCGAGCACAAGAACAAAGTTTGGTTCTCAGTGGCAGTATCTTTTGATTTTCATCTCTGCGGCAACAGGGAATAAAACAACATCTATTGTTTCCTAATAAAACAGGAACATCAATTTTATTATTTTTTCTACAAGCCTTCTGGTGTGGTATGTATTCAACATACTTCAGTTGAATTGATCTAACATCTTTAGTATAGTTAGAGGGAAGAACAGGAGCAGGTATCATGATTTTTTTAAATAAAAGCCAGCTTCCCGTTTCTAGAGAGTCCCAGCTCTGGTGATGAACCACCACCCACTCTCCCAGCAGCTGCTCCTGTGTCGGGCATTGTGTTTTTCCTGAAAGTGCCCTGGCAGAAGTTGAAGCCTTTGGTAACCATATATGTAATTTTGGAGAGCCACTGGAAGTGAAGGCATTGCAAGTCAGTCCTCTGGAATTTCCTTAAAATGGATATAACAGCAGCAGCCGCACTTGATCAGTTGTGTTTATGTACCTGAATGTCTCTATTTTTAATCACTGGGTAAAAAAGAATACAAACTTTGTACTAACATAATTCCTTTTTATTTCTGGCTCTTTTTTATTAGTCATTTTAGGTGGGAAGTTTGTTGATAACTTTTCAAATATGCAATTAATGCAAATTTCGCTCATTGGTAAAGGAGAACAGATCAGGGAGAGTGTAACTGAAAGATTTGTGTGGTCAGACTGAATCATCTTCTGAGGGACTTTCTAACCTTTACCTGGATACATGCCTGAAAATAACCCAGGTAATTCATAATAATGGCTGTTTTGAGTCATTTAGTGCTACAGTGTAATCTCTTCTGTCTCTGAATATTTGGAAGGACATCTGATTTATTTTGGCTGCAATGGAAGTCCTGGCTGCGTGATCCATGCTGGTGACTGATCACAGCAACTGCAAGAACTGCACAAGCAGAGAGGACAGGATTGAACCTGAGCAGAGCTCTGCTAATAGGGTCACTTTCCTGTGTCTTGGAGTATCAGCTCTTTTTTGAAAAGTTTAGATAAAAGTTTATGGGGTGGGTTTTTTGATGGTAAGCCTTGTTATTTCTTCCCTGTCCTTTAAAGCAGTGGCAGGTGGCTGCACAGACAAGGCTGTGGCTGCAAGTACATGGAATTTTCATTTCCACGGGCTAGTTTGCCTCTAGAGGTGTCCTTGCCTCAGCCAGCAGCATGGCCCTGCCTCTTCCCAGGTTTGCATTAACTTGGTGCTTTCAACTGTCACACTCTGATTTGTGATTACTCTGGGTTTAGAGCCTTTTATTCTTTTTGCAATTTTCCTCTTTAAACTGAAATAAACCTTCTATGCTGAGCCTAGCCCCATTCATCTGTTCCTGACAGGCACTTCAAACATTCCTATTTCCAGCCTTATCAAGCTCCATGTCCCTGGAGTCTGTCAGGCTGCCAGGTGCTGCCTGTCCTCTCCTACCAACCACATGCTTCATTTCTCAAATACTTCTATTTCCCTGTTCCCCTCAGGTGCACTGACAGGTGCTTGCAAGGATGTCTAAAACTAACAAATCCAAGTCTGGATCCCGTTCCTCCCGCTCGAGGTCTGGATCGAGGTCCCGTTCCCGTTCCTTCTCCAAATCCCGCTCCCGGTCCCGCTCCATCTCACGGTCAAGGAAGCGCAGACTGAGGTGAGTGTGTGCAGCCAAAGGGTGGAACTGGGCTTTTCCTCCCTTCCAGGTGGTTTGTCACTTAGCTCCTTTCCAAGGAAAGACTTTGATTAGATCCCAGGAAAGATAACGTCCTGTGTCTCAGGCTGTTTCCTGCCAACCTGTGCTGTTTGGATGTTTTCAATCACTTAGGAGAATAAATAAATAAATTAGGAGAGTATGATGTTTGTCAGCATGGTCAAGATCTTTCTTTTGAGACTTTGGGTTTTTTAAGGAGGCTTTAATGTAATGGATCCCAGACTCGAGGGGTCTTTGCACATGTCATGTGCTTTTCCCTTCTTGAGAAGTGAATTCAAGCAAGTTTTAATATGAATTTTAGACACTGCTGTAAAAAGTGGAGACAGTTCTTGATATTTCCTTGCCCCTTCCCTCGGCATGCAGGAGCCAGTTAGCAGGGAAGATCCTCCTGGAAGCATAAAGTGGATAAAAGATAATTTTGCTGCAGTTAAAATTAAGAAGTGGTTAATGTGTGTAAGCCAGTTACAGGCTTGTGTCTTCCCTGGATGTCAGTTTTTTCCTTTTCTCTTGGCTAAGCATTCTGCATCTGGCAAAGCCATTGCAGTTGGATGGAGTGCAATGGTGTTCTCCTGCCTTTTCACTCATATGAATAACACCTATTCTGAAAACTACTGTGGGCTGTGAACACATGCAAGTGTTACCAGTTAGAGATTTTAAAAATCTAATTTTTAAATTAAAAAGAAGCTCTAATGAGTGTACAGTTGGAGAAAGAAGGACATGACAAAACTAAGTTAGAGGCGGAGACTTGAGTCTAACCAAGCCCTTTGCAGGAGGAAACTGGAATGCTGGAGGATCTGTGCTCATTTGGGAATATCTCCTAGCTGTTTAGGAACTTTGGCAGTTGAGAAAAAGGCACCCTATGCAAACATGATTGCTTCCTCTGTGCTGCTGGTGAAGCTACTTTTGCTTTATAAATAACTCCTTTTTTCGAAAAAAAAAAGGAGTCTGAATGGAGGGGGTCAGCCCAGCCCAGCCGCCCTGCCTGGGCTTGGGATGTGCTCTAAGGTAGGTCTGGTGGGATCTCAGCATAAAAGGCTGTTGCTGTGTATTTCAGGATGCACCACAAATTTTTTTTTCTTTTTTTGGTAGGTTTGCTGTTTCTTCTAAGTTAGCTATGTTGGAGTCTGCCTAATATCTTCTGCTTTCTTTATGACTTTCTCACTTCTTGTAAATGTTTGGCCCTGGAGCAGTGCAGTGCCAACAGTTCTGGGGGCTGGCAGAGTTGGGGGAATTATCAGTTTTGGTGTTTCTTTTCCTGCACGACTTTTACAGTATTTTTCTAAAGAGATTTCTGGTAAATAGTCTCTGAAACTTTTGGAGTGAAATCTTCCTGCTGCAGCTTCTGTAAAGCACTAGAACAGATTTTGGAAGCATTGTAAGACAGGTCCTTGCTGATAATTGATCACAGATGCAGCAGTTGTCTGAAAATTGAGTGTCTGTTCCTCATGCCTTGGACTAGAGCTTGTTTTAACTGGTCCTTGCCTCCTGCCTCTGTGCTTTTCCTTCTGGTCACTGTTATTTGAATGAAGAAGTGTCTCAGATAAGTTTTTTGGTTGTTTGAAGGATTGAAAAATCTGTTACAATGGTCATTAAGCTGTTTGCTAGCACCTGTTAAGTATGAATAAGAGTTTCCTGCTAAACTGTGACCTGTTTGGTAGGAGGAAGAAATTAAAACAGAAATTGAACTAAAGTTCATCTCTGGCTGCATAGGTGTACTAACTGTAGGAATTCCAGCAGCAGGTTGTTGTCTCTTGGTTCTGAGGGTTTGGAATGTGAGAGGTGAGAAGCAGCACTGAGATCTATGTGAGGAAGTTCATGTCCATTGGAGTATGACCTACGTGTGTGTCAGAGCCAGAGCTCGGAATGCAAGAAAGGGCTGTGGAAACTCCTCCAGTGAATGTTATTTACTAAAATTCCATTTGAAAAAATTTCCTTTCTGTTTCAACTTCCGAGTTTGGCCAGTCCTTCCTGTAGCTCTGGCATCTGAGCTACAGCGGGACCTTTAAACAGTTACGCAACCACAGCAGTTTAATGGGGGAGGCTGTTGGGACAATTAGTCGCTGGAATCTGCGTTTTTCCAGGGTTTGTGCGTTCCTGGATTTGGATTTTGTGGATGCGGGCGGGGGCATCCACAGCGGCACCTGGTGGTGCCTGGTGGAGGTGTCCCAGTGCTGTCCCTGCCCAGGAACTCCATGGGATGGAGCCATGGGATGCACCTTTGAGAGCTTAAACCCATAGGGCAGCGTGCCCTTCGCCCCACTGCTGCCCTGCTGCTCTTGGGGTGTTGCCATTTATTGAACTTGCCTGACAAAGAGGTGAGGTTTCATCTAGATTATCAGAATTTTAAAGTGCTGCTGAAGTTGGGACAAGAGAGGGAGATTTGGGGTCTGTTCCAATAACAGTAGTGTGATTTGCATTAAAAATAATTCTTCGTGGATGAGATGTGAGTGTGACCTTGAGCTGTTAATGCTTGAAATCTGTCACGTTTTCTGAAGTTGGATGGCAGCCTTTTTCATCCCAGCAAAACAGAGAGCAATGTGTGCTTATCATGGTCTCTGCAATAATCCTGAAATCGAATATTTTTCAGTATCACAGGTAAAAGTTATTTCCACTGCAATTTATTCACAGCAAAGTCTAATACTGCAATCAGCTAAGGGTAAACCAAAGAAATTTCTTTTAAAAGCTTAGAAAATAGTTTTTCAAAGTCTTTTTTAAGTAAGTCTTCAAATAAAAAGCTGTGGCAGAAGAATAAACTCTAAAAATAAATTATAAAAAGAAACTATATCATAAAATATTTGTGTAATTTTTTTTTTATCAGTTCTAGGTCTCGTTCAAGATCCTATTCTCCATCTCACAACAGAGAAAGGAACCACCCAAGGGTCTATCAGAACCGTGATTTCAGAGGCCATAACAGAGGATACCGGAGACCGTATTACTTCCGTGGGCGAAACCGAGGGTTTTACCCCTGGGGCCAGTACAACCGAGGAGGATATGGGAATTACAGATCCAACTGGCAAAACTACCGCCAGGCCTACAGCCCCCGCAGGGGGAGGTCACGCTCCCGCTCGCCCAAGAGAAGGTCTCCTTCCCCACGGTCCAGAAGCCATTCCAGGAATTCTGATAAATCATCTTCTGACCGCTCAAGGAGGTCTTCCTCATCCCGCTCATCCTCGAATCATAGTCGGGTGGAGTCTTCCAAGCGTAAATCTGGAAAGGAGAAGAAATCATCCTCCAAGGATGCCCGGGCATCCCAGGCTGCAGGAGATAACCAAGGAGACGAGTCTAAGGAGCAGCAGTTTTCAGGAGCGGGGGCTCAAGATGCCAAGGCATCCGAGGGATCAAAACCTTGGCAAGATGTGAGCAGCTATGGCACGGGCTCCACGTCCAGAGGGTCGGTGTCGGAGCTGAGCCCCCGGGAGCGCAGCCCCGCCCTCAAGAGCCCGCTGCAGTCGGTCGTGGTGCGGCGGCGCTCGCCCCGACCCAGCCCTGTGCAGAAGCCGAGCCCGCCGCGCTCCAGCCCGTCCCCAATGGGCTCTGCCGCCCAGAGCGGCTCCACCTCCTTCCAGGGGGGCTCCCACCAGAGCCCCTTCGAGCACGGCTCGGCAGGAATGAGCCCCACCAGAAAGAGCCCGGTGTGCAAAAGTCCCACACCAGTCAGTTCGCTGTATGGTGCCACTCCCAAGGAGGAGGGCACAGCTCCCGGGGGAGGAGCCTTCTCCAAAAGGCAAGTGATGTGTTTTCTGTTGCTGGGTTATTTTTTGGGTGACTTTTGAGGAGCCAGCTGCACATATGGATGCTCCCTCTGAGCAGCGTGAGGGGCTGGGGCAGGCTCCAGCTGGGAAGCTGTGCCAGCACACTGCCAGCTCTGGGCCTGGTCCTTTCTGAATTATGGAAAAAACACAGCCCAGAATTGTAGGAAGTTTGAATTGGTTTTCCAACTTGGATAGTTCTAAAGATTGTATATATTACCTGCAAAAATGTTCATAGCCCATGAACACTTGAAGTGAAGATTGCCCAAGAAGGTTTCTTGGCAGCTGGAAGCTCACATTTCCCAGTTAACATACATGTTGGTTATAGACATTTTTAGTGTTGCTTTCTGGAATTGGTGGGTGCTGTAAATTAGAAGAAATTAATTAAATCCTAGTGCATATCCTGCTGCAAGCAGCCCAAGGCAGGTGCAGCTGCAGTGCTTGTGCCTGTGTGTCTGGGTAGGATGAGAAACTAAAGCACCAAATACATCTCTAAAATGAAGACAGCCTTCCATGCAGAAGGCATCTGCTTCCATCATTCTCTTGATTAGTCTGCAGATTGTGCCCAAAGGAGACGCTTTGTTGTAAAAGATACAGCACCATTCACAAGTGCTTTCAAGTCTTTATTGCTTTTAAAGATGGCTTGATCGGATTCTATATTAAGGATGTCTGAAATTTAAAAAGGGGAAAAAACTCCTTTGACTCTTTCTTTGGGCTTTCCAAAGCGCTGAGCTGATGTCTGTGGGCTTTCCTGCTGTCCCACAGAGCCTGGGTTTTGATTTGTGAATGCTTTAAAACTGTTCAGATGCTATAAACCAGCTGAATTGTTCTCACCAGAAGTGTTTTATCTCTCCCAGCAGCATATTCTCCTCTGTTAACCTGTTTGCTTTTATTTGTGTTTGCAGTCTGTCATGAAATACTTAGCTTACCTATGAAACTTGCATCCCAAATTTGAAGTAGCTTTTGAGGCTTTTATTTCCAGTGTGTTGTTTAAAGCAGAACAGCCCAGTTTGAAAGGTTTGATGTGTTGTTCTCCTGAACCAGGTTTGTAAGTAAATAAACAGAGTGGGTAAGATGTTCCTCTCTTCCTTCCAATGCATCAGTGGGTCAGCTTGGTTTGATTTGTCCTTGAGCCTCATTCCATCAGTTCTGCATATCCATCTCTTTGTATGTTTGCTGAATTTAGTGAGAACAAAGGTCTGAATTCAGGTTGAGTAGTCTGCTTGACATTTTAATTATTTTAGGGCCTACAGGCAGCTTTCAGTACATGCATAGCTTGGTGTTCTCTGAAGTTTGACTCTTTGAACTGAAGAATTGCCCTTGTTGAGCTCTAATAAGAAACCTCCTGTAATCTTTGTTTATGATCAGGTACCTGGAAGAGCAGAAGACTGAGAATGGGAAAGAGAAAGACCAGAAAGTAACAAATGCTGAGAAAGAAAAAAGTAAAGAAAAAGGGAATTTCTCTGAGTTGGGATCAACAGATGGAAAGGCAAAATCTGACTCATATGGATCGAAAGCTGACTCAGAGAAGGGATACCGTGGCACCCAGTCACCCAAGCGCTACAAGTTCCGGGATGACTTTGACAAGCTCAAGGTCCCAGAGTTCCACAAGGAAGGTCATCATGGGAAAGATGAAACAGACGAGCAGGACAAGAAGGACAAGGCAAAGGGCCGAAAAGATTCGGAGTTTGATGATGAGCCCAAATTTATGTCTAAAGTCATAGCGACTTCAAGTAAAAGTCAAGAAGAGGATAGGTCAGGAAAATGGGAAGGTGTGGTGTTCCTGCCACCTGGAAAAGAGAAGCAAAGGAAACCTGATGAAATGGAGGAGGAAAGCTATTCTGAGAGATCCAAAAAAGAAGAGAGATCAGGATCCAAGAGAGCTGAACCTGGTCACAGGGGTTTTGTACCTGAAAAGAATTTTAGAGTGACCACTTACAAGTCAAGCCAGGAAAAAAGCTCTTCCCCTCCACCAAGGAAGGCTTCTGAGGTAAAGGAGAAGCCAGGCACCAAAGTAGAGGGGCTAACTCCTGGCAAATCTTCCTTTTCCATTACTCGTGAGGCCCAGGTCAATATTCGAATGGATTCCTTCGATGAGGATCTTGCACGGTAAGGATCTGCCAGCTTTTGAGCAGTCTCAGTAGTGATGTTTTTTCCTGTTTCTCTTCCTGAGATCCCCGTGTGCTTTCCAAGTGTGAGGAAGGCTAAGCAATATTGCATCACAGTTTGTGGTTTTGGGAGCTACAGATTAACTTTTTCCTAACCTTTGCTATGACTTGATGTAAGATTAGTTTAGGATGCACCAGGCTCTGGGAAGAGCCCCAGATGAAGTTGGGTTCTCTGGCTTCTGGCTGAGGGAAGCTGAGCTGTGCAGGGGAGCTACTGTGCTGCTTGAATCCATTTGATTATCTGCCATGTGTTTTACTACTCTTATTCTCCATGCAGCATTAGAATAGTGACCTGAATTATCACAGTAACCTGGAATAGTGTGTTTAGAAGATGTTCAAAGGAGCTCCTTGCTCATGCTTTTGAGTATTCATGGGTACCTGCCTACTAACAACATAAACCATCTGTGAGCTCCCAGCTCCTGCAGAATTAAACACCTTAAATTGTGCCTCTTCACCCCATTCTTCTGTGTCATGGGCTCTTCTTTTTCCAGTCCCAGTGGCATATTGGCTCAGGAGCGCAAGCTCTGCCGGGATCTCGTGCACAGCAACAAGAAAGAGCAGGAATTCCGCTCCATTTTCCATCATATCCAGTCGGCTCAGTCACAGAGAAGCCCTTCTGAACTGTTTGCTCAGCACATAGTGACTATAGTCCATCATGTCAGAGGTGGGTCAGGAGTCTGTGTGTCCTCAGGGAAGGTTCACTCCTCCCTTGCCCAAATAAGCGTTTGTGCACTCAAAATGCCTGGAGTTGTTTTCCAGCAGATATTCCAGAGATGAGAGCAGCAACATGATCACAATCATCTTTATTTACATAAATACTCTTCTGCACAGGCAGAAGGTGTTCTTGTTTTTACCTGAGAAATATTCGGAGTCTGGGACTTAGAATTTTGTGTTCTGATGAACTTGTGACTTGCTTGGAGAAATGGTTCATTTCTCAAACACCAAAAACTGAAACTGCAGTTTGTCAGCAGCATTAGAGCTCATCCCCACGGTGCTTCACTAGCCTCCAGCTGGGTTTTAACAAGCTGTGGGATGAGCGGGCTTTGTCGTTTTACAAAACTGGCACTAATATTTTGGTATTGTTTGTTCAAACCCCTGACAGAGCATCACTTTGGGTCTTCAGCAATGACACTGAATGAACGCTTTACCAAATATCTAAAGAAAGGAATGGAACAAGATGCAGCTAAAAACAAAAAAAGCCCTGAAATCCACAGGTTGGTGCCATTAGACAGTGTTTAACATTGCAGAAGTATTCCAGATTTCATTTCTTAAACTCTGGAATAATTCCAGAATAATTCAAGTATATAACTAGCTTCAGCCAAAAAAACAAAAAACAAAAAAAAAATAGAGAAAATGAAAAATGTGGGGAGTTTTAAATACTTCGGAAATACTGGTCTGCTTTAAAGGATATTTGATCTAAAATCTTCAGGTTCTTCTTATGGGCAAGATTATATATGTGTATTTTTTTTCTGCTCTAGGAGGATAGATATATCTCCCAGTACTTTTAGGAAACATGGATTCTCTCAAGAGGAACCAAAAAGCTCCAGAGATCCTGGCTTCAAGGTGAACTGTTACTCTTGATTAGTTTAATTCAACAAAATGAGTGCATTGGGCATGAACTTAACAGTGATGTTTTTGTTTAAATTACTCTCTACTTAAGTTTGTGTTTTTCTTTTAAGGATGGGCATAATTCTAAAAATGAACTACAAAGGGTTAATTTTTATTAAAAATGTATCAACAACCTTTGTGAAGTGGTTAGACTATGGTAAATGACCCCAAAGTCAATTGAGGTGAGCTTGAGAAAAAAGAGAGGATTTTTGGAACAAGTGCCCATGATGAGAGAAGAGACTTTTTGTGATATTTTTCTGCTTGTAAGTATGATTAACTCCATTGTTATGTGCAATTTTGCCAACCATGTTTTCAAAGACATGCATGTCAAAAAGAGGAAAGTAAAACTAAGTGCTGAGCTAAAGCAGATACATTATTAAGCAGATGATAAATTTTGTTCTAACAACTGATTGTGCCATTTCTGTTGATTGCTGTTACTTTAACATTCAGAACTTGTCTTAGATCCAGAACATATGGGATTGAGTGTTTTAGCTTTGCTGAGTAGATGAATGTTAAGCCATTGCACTCACTGTAAACAATCATAAAAAAGGCTTAACTTAAAATGTTTGAGATTTTAACCTTTGTTTATTCACCTTCGTACATATTTACATTGAAGAGATTTTAACCAGTCCTGCTGAAACCTTACTTGTTTCATATTTGTTTCCGATTTTTTCCAAACACACTTGTGGCTTGACATGGACGATGGTGAGATGGATTTGATGGGCCTGAACTCTGAGCATCAGCTTGGCAGAGTGTGTTATAAACGTGGTTTCCAAACAGCTCGCCAGCCTTCCGTGAAACAGACGTGCCCTCCCAAACCCAAATAGGTGTTTGCTGTGCCACATAAGGGAGCTGCTGCCGATTTTGTCACTTATCTGTCATCCATCGTGTTGGGAGCAGTTTTATTCTCAGAGTAGAAATTAAAGCTCTTTGCCTGGGGAAAGTAGAAGAGCAAAATACCAAAACAAAATGCCTGCTCTCACTCCTGCGTTATTTGACATATTTATTTAAACAAAAAAGTGGTTAGAAACTCATGTAAGTAAAAAATTTAACAGCTAGAGAATTACTAATCTTTTTGTATTTAATTGAAGACGATTAATTTGATGTATGTTGCATATCAAGTTGTGCAGTTCCCAGGATGAGTGTTGTGTAAATGCAGTAGCAATGGCTGAGGCTGGATGTTGGTACCAACGTGGTGTAAGGCTTCCTGCAGCCCTACTGCTGCCCAATTGCCTGTTTGTCAAACCACAGCCACTGTCACTTTGGGCAGGCATAAGAATCTCACCCAGGTGCCACAGGGTTTAAAGGAGGCGCAGGGAAAACAACTGCTCCTTTCCCAGAGAAACTCCTAATCCCTTCTTGATGTACCAATTTAAATACAGCTCAGAGCAAGCATTACCAGGTGTCTTTTATGTTTGTTTTTAATTAGCAATGTAAATTTAGGTTTAATTTTTCATGCAGCTGGTGGGTTTTTGCTCTGTGAGACACCAGCTTGCTTTAGCAGACTTGGCAGGACTGTGGGAGACACACACAACGTGTCTGTGGGGCTTTGTGGCACCTGTCACGCGGTGCCCTCCAGCCCAGGGGAAGCAGCTGTAGGTGGCATCTGCACTGAGTAAATCTTCCTGACAGATGTAGTAATGCCTCCCTATCCATGGGATGTTGGCTTTCTCCCAGACGCCTTGGATGCTGCCTTTCACTGGCCTCCTCCTGCCCCTTGGATCACTAATCTTGGGTAGCTCCAAGCAGCAAAGAGCTTTTGCTTCTCTCAGACTGTCACTTCTAGACCTGGGGATTAAAATCCGTCTGGCCCCTGGCCAGATGAGACTGTCAGCAGCACCTCAGGTGCACTCATGGGCCATCAGAGAGCTCTGCCACACTGTGCTTGTGATCCATAATCAGCTGGATGGGATTCCCCAGTTGTTTGCATCCTTGCTGGCTGTGGTGTACAATAAGTGTCAGCTTCCATGTCTCCCTCCCCTCTACCAGACTGTTTATTTTAATGCTGTTTAAAGAGGAGATTAAAAGTTTAAAAAGCAGTGATTTTAAGTGTAGGAAAATTGAATTCTGACAAAGGCAGACTTTAGTAATGCGTTATTTGACATCTTAAAGTGGAATATTCATTAGTGCTCAGTTAAACTCCAGTTCTCCAGAAGTCTGTGCAGTCAGTAGCAAAGTAAATGGTGCTGAACTGGGGCACTGCAGACCTTGTATTCAACTCTGCCCTCCCTCTCCTCTGCGTTTGTAGGCTGAAGGGAAATATAAGGACGACCCTGTTGATCTGCGCCTTGATATTGAACGCCGTAAAAAACATAAGGAAAGAGATCTTAAACGCGATAAATCCAGGGAGTCGGTGGACTCAAGAGATTCAAGTCACTCAAGGGAAAGATCAACTGAGAAAACGGAGAAAAGTCACAAAGGCTCAAAGAAAAAGTATGTAGGAAACCCAGTAGCCATTTCCTTGTGCCTCTCGTGTCTCTGCTGCTCAGGTTGGAGTCGACACCATGTACAACAGTTGTGCACACAGTTGTGCACCTGTGACATAACTCCTCCAGTGGCCTGGGCAAACCCGTCTGCGTGTGGTCTCGCTATGTTTGTATCTCTCAGAAACACTAAATAATTGTAAAAGGTAGATGGGAAGGCTCCGTGTGTCGGGATGGGTGAGTCACTTTTCCTTCTTGTTCCTGTTGTGTCAGAGAGAAACAGCCGTGTTAAAATGACTTGGCTCTGATGTTCGTTTAATCCCTTCACTATTAGCTAAATTTTGACTAAAACTCCATGGATGCATGCTAAGCTGAGAGCAGATGGTGTAAACACCTTAGGAAGGAGCAACAAGTTCCTTCTGGAGACCCTGTGTTAGATAGAGCCTGAGCTCTTACTGTGGCTTTTCCTCTTGTAGTCAGAAAAGGAAAGCATGGCTTTGATAAGAGAGTGATAATGAAGTGGTTTTGTATCAGATGGGTCACAGCTGAGTTCCTAATGTTGTTGTGTCCTGCTCCCCTCCGTTCCCATCACTGGAACAGGAAACACCGACGGGTGCGTGAGAGATCCAGGTCCAGCTCATCGTCTTCATGGTCCTCTCATTCAGTCAAAGCAGAGGAGTATCCCGAGGAGACTGAGGAGAGGGAGGAGAGCTCCACTGGCTTTGACAAGTCTCGACTTGGGACTAAGGAATTCACTGGTCCAAATGAGAGAGGAAGAGCAAGAGGAACCTTTGTAAGTGTTCTCCACCCCTGCCCCAAATGTTCTCCATCTGTGCCCTGAGGGTTGAGTCTCAAAGTGGGCAGTAAGTGGCTGTTGTGTGTTGCTCAGTTAAAGCTGCCCTGGAGGAGAAGCCCCCAGGGTGATGAGCCCTAGTGGAATCACACTAGGTCTGGGGCATAAACCAGGCTACTTTGGGGTGTGCTGTGGGCAGCAAACTCCAAATGGGAGGAGCAGAGCAAAGCATGGAAGTTTCTGTGCATTAGTGACACTGAGCATCCCAATGGGCACATGCTGTGCTTCCATTGGGGTTTGACCACACTGATGTATGCAGTCCATGTACAGAGGGGTCTCATCTGCATGGGGAAATGCCTCATCTGGCCTGGAAATGCCTCAATGTGATCTTCAGTCAGCTTTACAGGAAGTGTGATGTGCTGTGTGATCAGAGGAACTGAAAACCCAAAACCACAAGCTCGGGGTGGTGTGGCCACGCTAAAGCTCTCCTCTTGCTTTAGTGTTGGGTTTTAAAGGTGTTTTGGATGGTTGGAAAAGGGATGTTGGTTATCTTGGGAGCCCTAGAAGCTGGCTGGGGTGGGAAGATACTGCCTGGGTAGCCCTTCTATTTTTTTCTTTTGTGTTACTGTTACAGCAGTTCAGAGCTCGAGGGAGAGGATGGGGCAGAGGCAACTTTTCAGGCAACAACAACAGCAACAGCGGTGGCAACAGCGACTTCCAGAAGCGCAGCAGAGAGGAGGAGTGGGACCCCGAGTACACGCCTAAGAGCAAGAAATACTACTTGGTACGTACCTTGGTGCTGAGACACCTGTGTGCTCCAGGTGTGTCCGATCTCAGGTGCTTTAGAGGTGAAAGCACCCACTGTCACTGACACACCAGGTAAGGCTTCGGGTGACACTTGACGGGGAGCTGCCGGCTCGTGCCTAAAGAGAGCTTGTTCCTGCTCCCTGTAGAGTGGTTCCCATTAAGTGGATCCCCAAGGGCGGTCGCAGAGGCGCGGTGCAGGGCGGTGCCAACCTGTCTCACCTGCTGTCCTTGGCTTCCCGTGCAGCACGACGACCGTGAGGGCGAGGGCGCGGACAAGTGGGTGAACAGGGGCCGCGGCCGTGGCGCCTTCCCCCGGGGAAGAGGCCGCTTCATGTTCCGCAAGTCCAGCACCAGCCCCAAGTGGGCTCATGACAAGTTCAGTGGGGAAGAGGGAGAAATTGAAGACGACGAAAGCGGAACAGAAAACCGGGAGGAAAAGGATGCCCTGCAGACGACAGCTGACTAGCCGCGGGGTCCGCGCAGTTCTGGGAGCCCTGGCAGGAGGGGAGGGGTCAGGCTGGTGCTGGGGTGTCAGGGAGATCCCCACGTGCTGAGCAGAGCCCTGGAGAGCAGCTCGGAAACGATCCTGGCGTTATTTAACTGCATTTCCAGAGTTCAGCCTCCCCAAGCACGGACTGGGACTGATCCATCATTTATGCTCGGATCCACTCCTGGAGTTTCTCTTCCCAAAGACTTCCCTTCTGGACTGGATACGGTCAAGCACTGGGTGAGACCCCAGATTTTTTCCCTTCTCTGTGACCTTATGGACGGTCGGTTATTTTTTGGTAACAGGCTTTGAGGACGATGTGGTTTTAGTTTGTGCCCACCTGACCCCACCTGTCCTGACATTTTGTTTCTCTTTTATAATTTGACCCAGTGACAGTCAGGGTTCATTCGCCTGCTCAAATTTTCCTCCCCTATTGTGTATTCAATTTTCTAAATTCTGCTTATTTTAGGCCTTTACATACGTAGTAGCATCGATTCAGAGATAATTTTGGAAACTATTTTTGGTTCTTAAAAATAAACAATGAAGCATGTGAGTAAACATTTAAATGTTCACTTGTTGGGACCAAACTGCTTTTTTTTAAACTTTTTTTTTATGTAACAGTTGAGTTTAGGGCCTTTTAAAAATGATCATTTTCCTTTTATGTTGGAAGTTAACAAAATTAGCATGGTTTAAAAGAGCAAAAAACCAATACACCCTACTTCTGGCCACTGTTTGTGTTCAGTTATTAGGCCTGGTGTGTGCTGGACCCCAAACTGCTTATAGCATTTGTGTCTCCTCCCTGCAGCTGGTTGTGACCCGAGTGCCCTTTCCAAGGTGACGCAGTTTTCTAAGGCACTTACAAATTCTTCTTGGGGAAAACTATAAAATGGAGATGAGAATTTTTCAATATTTTTTATTAATCTTTTTATAAAACCAAAAGGAGATTCCTCCTGAGCTGGTTGAGGACGGCCCTTAGGATGCATTTCTTTTTATCTTCTACTTTAAAGATATTCTGAAGCAGTTTGTGGAGGGTTCCCGGCCAGGTCATGAGCTGGGCTGGGAGGCACAGCCGTGCCCCTGCTCCCCCTGTCCCTCTCCCCAGGATTGCTGTGCTGTTCCCCACACACCAGCTAGAGTTTGGTTTGTTTTGACTTGAACAGTTCCTGTTTAGCAGAGCCCCGAAGTTTGTTTATGCAAATAAAGTACAATAAAATAAGTCGTAGGTGTAACTCTGCTTGGTTTGTGTCCTGAGTTGCCGAGGGGGAGCCTGAAAAGAACCAAGTGCCTGGAGCAGCTCCCTGTTGGGTTTTATGCCTTAATAGATCGTTCAGCCCCTGTTTTGGCAATAAGTGCTTGGGGACAGTGGTGACACAGCCACAGGCCCTTCCCCAGCCTGCTCCCAGCAGAGATTGTGTCACCTGTGCACAGGACTTGCTCTTTCCAAGAGATCACAGGGGTGCTCTGCCCTTGCTGGTGCCCAGCAGCAGCTGCTTTTCAATTGCTGCCATCCCATGGGAGGTTGCTGGGGGGCTGTGGGTGTGCAGCCTGTGCAGGAGTTCAGCTTTCTTGGCTGCTGTGGGTGATGGTGTTGGCCAAGAGCTGTTGGGACAGTGCTGGGTTAACAGCTGGTGCTTCCCTTCACTCAGCCTTGAGCCAGCCTGAAGCAATGGGTGCCCAGTGTTCCCAGCTCCTTGGTCTGAGTGGCCACGCGTGGGTAGCACAGCTTCCTGGTCTGCAATGGAACCTCTGTTCTGCCATCCTTCTCTGCCCCACGGCTGATTCCCAGCCCCCCTCCTTGCTCCCAGTTTGGTATTGCTGGGTCAGATGCATTTGGCCAAAAGGAATATCCACGCTGTCTCCTGGATCAGGACCAGCAAGGTGTTGCACTGACCCTTCAGGCCCTGAAGGCAGCGTGGCCGCAGTACCCCCTGTATCACGGTCTGATACAGGCCCTTCCGTGGTTTGGGTTTCACTTCCGAGAGTGACAGAATCGCTGTGGGACCTGGGGGTGGGTGTGAGTTGTCACCCTGGGCCGGCTGCGGTCCTGGCCCTGCGCCAGCCCCAGCAACCCCCGCATCTGCAGCTCTGTCTCACAGGGAACCCCAGTGCCAACACCGAGCCCCGGGGTGGTGCACATGGCCCAGCCCTGCCCAAGGCCGGAGAAAGTGGGTGGGGGCTCCAAGCTAGGGGTGGCCAGGGGAGACACGGCTTTGTGAGGCTCTGCTGTGCCAGCAGTCCCTGCCTGCGGTCCAGGTGCCCTCCAGTCCCACCCTCGCCCGAACCCTCTCCCACAGCCGAAACCGGGGCTGCTGTCCCAGCACAGAGAGTCCTGTGAGCCTGGCCCTGGTGTCCATGCGGTGCTGAAAGCATTGGTGTTCCGCCGGGATGGCCAGGCAGCCCCGGGGATGTGCTCGGGGTAGGTTCGGGAATCCCCCCGGAGAGGAGTCCCCCGGTGGGGCACAGGAATGCCGTGTGGACTGTACCGAGGTGCTCTCTGCTTCAACTTCCTTCCCAACGCGGAGCCGATTTCCTCCGGCATCACGTGCGCGGTGTGGGGCCGGGGGAGCTCGGCTCGGCACGGCACGGCACCGCTTGGCCTCGGGGCCAGCCCCACAGCGGCAGGTAGGAGGGAGCAGCCGCGGCTCTGAGGGTCCCGTGCAGGGGGATCATCCCAATGGCAGCACCTGTGTGAGATCACAGTGCTGCAGGGCCGTGCTGTGCCCTGGGGTCCAGGAGAGCTGCTGGTGAGGGGCTGGCAGGATGCTGGGCACTTCTGAGCACCATCACCCCTGTGTCACAGGAGCAGAGGAGCACTGGGGCTTGGACAGGGGTGTTCCCATCCCCGCAGCCCTTGGGGCTTCAGCCACCTCTTTGCATGGGTAATACCAGCACCATCTTTGATGTCTGCCAGGCCTCTGTGGCAAGGGCTGTGCTTGGCAGCAGCTGGGACCAAGCAGCATCAGGGCTGCTGGCCCACCACAGGGACATGGTGATCCACCACCGTGACAGTGTGGCCAACCATGGTGACAGGGGGCCATGACAACAGGGTGGTCCATGGGCATGTGTGGCATGTCCTGCATGCCACCAGGCCAGCGGGCTTGTCCTGGTGTGACCCCAGGGTTCAGCAGCGCAGGGATGCTGCTGTGCTGGGGCTGATGGCGGGATGACATCCTGCCCCTGCTGCAGGGCTGGTGCTCGGGAGCTTTGCAGCTACTTGCTCCACCACACACAGAGGAAGCGGCAACCACAGTGGGGCTGGTGTGGGGCTGATGTGGGGCTGGGAGAGGCTGAAACAAGGATCCTTCCCCAGCACCTGAGGAGCCCCTTTGCTCCCCATCAGCTGCAACCACAACGAAGGACAAGGAGGGTGAGGACAGGGGCCCACTGGGTGAGTCCTGGGCTGGAGGAGACGGAAGGACAGAGATGTGCCTGAGACAGGCCCCTTGGGCCAGGGTATGTCACGGGCAGGAAGTGCTTCCTGCCCCTCTCTTGTCTGACAGTGCTGGTCCCAGCCCCAGCCCTGCTCCTGCTTCTCCCCAGAGCTCCCAGCACCAGCGAGGATGGAACCCACCAAGCTCCCACTCACCAAGAGGATGGCTCCTCCTCCCCCTGTTCCTGCCAAGACCAAACCAGCCCCTGTGCTGGCCACCAAGTAAGAAACATTGTGGCTGTTCTGGGGTGTCCAAGGCCACTGCGATGTCCCAGTGCCAGCACCATGCTCATGGCTGGCCCTGGCATGGGGCTGGAAGCTCCCTGGCTGTGACACTTCACACCTCTGCTGTCCCCAGGCCCAGTGACCCCCAGCTCAGCGCCTCAGGTGACATGGAGTGGGGCAGAGCCAGTGACCCAGGTAGGATGTAGGGGCCATGCAGGGGCCTGCAGGGGGGGCCAGGCCCTGCTCAGCACCCGGTGATCATTCCTGTTCTTTCTTTGGCAGATGCCAATGGCTTTGACACTGTTTCAGTTACCACAGCCAGGCTGAGCCACCCCACAGCCACACGGCCACGAGTGCCTGGCCAGCGGCCACCCAGCATCACCCTGGGGAGCACGGGGGGTCCCTGTGGTGGGAAGCAGCCCCAGGGGCTGCCCTGTGCTGCCCTCTGTGCCCCTGTCCCCAGCACAGGGCAGGCACTTGTCCTGCCATGTAACACAGAAGGGCTGGAAGTGTTGGAGGGGAGGTCATTGGCCCTGGAGGACCTGAAGGCTGAGGTCCGAACCCTGCACATCCTTGTGGACCTGATGCGAGTCCAGCATCTGTGAGTGGGGATGGGGGTGCCAGGGAGCCCCCAGTGGCTCACTTTTGGGGCTTGTTCTGGCCCCAGCTGAGCCGTCCGGGCGTGTTGCAGGCGGGACCTCCAGGACCTGCGGCAGGAGCTGTGCCAGGAGCGGACCCAGTGCCAGGCGCTGCAGGTAAGTCCCTGCCAGGGGCTGCCTTGTCCTGGGGTCCCCTGTGCTCCCCAACAAACACAGCCTCTCCCCACAGGTAGAGATTGAGCGAGTGAGGAAGGGGCTACCCTGTTAGCCTGGGGGGGCTGCAGTGCCCACCCGTGACATGGCGCAGGTGGGTGGCACATGGTTCCTTGTGCCCCCCGACCTCGCTGCCCCCAGCCGAGATCTGCACCCATCAGGTACAAATGCCCAGCCCACACCCAGGCACTGCTCCTTGAAGTGTAACAGCCCCTGGACCTACAGAAATTGTTTAAAATAAACTATTTGGGGTACAAAATACTGTGTGGTGGTGCTCTGCTGTTGGGCGCCATGCCCCTCAAGGGCTGGGCTGGTCCTGCCGAGCACAAAGGGTCCCACCATGGCACAAGGGGTCCCACCAGGGCCCATGGCAAGGTTGGGGCAAGGTCTCCTCCTCCTCCTCCACCCCCACACAGTTTCCCAGGCCAGCTCCAGTCTCAGCCCCAGCCCCAGCACATCCTGGCCTCCAGCCACTGGAGAACATCTGGAAAACATCTGGATCCTGCTGGCGCTGGCGGCCGGGGGAGAACCAGCTTGGGAAGGAGCTATTTTTATAAAGCTGCCGGGGAGAGGGCAGTGGGGCCCGGCACCCCGCGGGGCTGGTCTGGGAGTGGGACAGGATGCGGCTCAGCCCGGCGGGAGCTGCCGCATCCCTGGGGAGCAACGGCCGGTCTGGAGTCCAGCGGGAACATCCGCCCTGGTCCGGCCGCAGGGCGTTGGGTCACGGTGGGCGGTGCCGGAAAAGACCCGGCTAATTTTAGTGGGGCCGGGAAAGGAATTGGCTCGGGGAGGGGCCGAGACCGTTCCTGTGTCCAGGGCCCCAAAAACGCTCGACCCGCCACGCTTGGCTCTGGTTCGTGTACAACAGCACCATGTTCGTGGGGCAGGAGCTCACGGCTCACACGGACATACAGCCCGGTCCTGCCCCACTGGGTGAAACCCTCGCCAGATCCCAGCTGAGCCGGGCAGCAAGGGCTGCCCTGTCCTTATCCCTGTCCCCGCGTGTCCCAGGGTTGCTCGGCTGGTGCCAGCCGTCGTACCAATGGCTCAAAGTGCATCGTGTCCCACAGCGGCGGGGGCCAGTCCAGCCCCGGGGGTGCCCGTGTCACCGGAGTCTGGCTCTTCGTGGTGCAGGGACAGCCCAAGGCAGCTCCGCCAGCTCGGGGGCAGCGAGCAGCCCCCATGTCCTGCTGGTCCCTGCTGGCACGGTGTGGGATCAGCTGTTGGGGAGCAATGACCGTGCCAGGGCAGCTGCCGGGCTCAGTAGTAGTGGACGCGGCCCAGGGTGCCGATGGTGCCGGATCCCAGGATGTCGGGCTGCCCATTGCGCCAGATCTCGCGGATGATGCGCTCCCGCTCCTCCAGGCGCTGCGCCCGCTCCAGCTCCTCGGCAGACGCGAACACATTCACGGCCAGCGCCCCGTCTCCGGGGCCGTGGCTCTCCAGCGGGATCTCGGTCACCGGCAGCAGCGACTCAGACGCTGCGCGGTCCACGGTGTCCTCTTCGTCCTCCTCCTCCTCGTCGTCTTCGTCGTCCTCACTGAGGTCGCCAGGGCGCGCCGGGGGCCGCGGGGCGGGCCGGCAGGACAAGCGCAGCACCAGCAGGCACAGGGTGAGCACCAGCCCGAAGCAGACGCCCAGCACGAAGTAGAGCCCGAAGCTCTCGGGGTTGGCTGCGGGGAGAACGGAGGGGGTGAGGGAGCTGCCGCGCCTGCCGGGGGTCCGCGGTGGCCTCCCAGACGCGTCCTGGCTCACCTCGAATGTGGGCGTACGCGGCCATGCTGTTGCTGAGCAGCTCCATGTCCCTCCGGCGACTCTCCATCCTGTGCCTGGCAGTTCTTAGCGGCTCCAGGGACAGCACATGCTTGCCATCTGTGGGACATGGGCTAAGCAACGCTCTAAAGGGGGCTGGGATCTCCCCCAAATCCCCTGTCCCTTTCAAGGCCGTGCCTGGGTGCACCCAGGGGCTCCTCGCTGAGCTCCAGCTGAGCAGGGTTCGTGCCTGGGCTGGGCTGCTCCATCCAGGGCTAGAACCCCACAGATGCCGAGCTGGAGCCGTCCCACTCCCACCGCCCTCCGTCCTTCCTGAGGGACCGGGACGGATACGGCTCCTCCTGGCCACGGCATCAGGCGGATCTGTGGCACTGGGCCAGGCTTTCTGTCCCATGTCCGGCCATGGAATGGGTCACGGGGCAAAGTAGGGTCCCAGCGCCAGGCTGGTGCTGCCGGGAGCCACAGCTGCCCGTGCTCATGTACACACGTGTGCTCCACACACACTCTCTTGGGACAGTGTCCCTATCCCTGTCCCTCGCATTGCTCCGGCCCAGCTCCACCCTTGCCCTTTGCCGGCACCCTGCAGTGCAGGGACAAGGCCAGGCGCAGTGCAAAGGCCACCAGGACAGGACAGAGGTCAGGAGGAGAGGCAGGACAGCGGGAAGGATGGGCAGTAGGGCAGTGGGCAGGGCAGGGCAGGGCAAGGCGGAGGAAATTTGGCCCTGGCAGGGGACGAGCTCATTCCCAGAAACGGCTCCAGGGAGGGAAGAATGAGGAAAGAAATGCAGAAAATGTGACACATCAGCAAAACCATCCCGGATGGTCCAGAGCTGAGGGGCCGGGGCACGTCCCGGGGCTGGGCAGCCCCTCTAGTGGGACACCCTAAAACAGGGCTAGCAGGGTCCCTGGGAGGGGTGGGTGCCCTCCCCATGGAGTGGCTGCACGGCCAGCCCCTGCCCTGGCGAGGGACTGCGGTGGGGCTGGAGGGGCACAGCCCCACCACGGAGCCCCAGGGATCGCCGGGGCGCTTATGGGGCCGGGCTGGCTGTAGGGCCTTGCGGGTCCCCAAGCGTCCCCAAGAGCCGAGCCCCAAGCTGCTCAGTGCTGTGTCCCCGAGCATTACATACTGTGTCCCCGAGGCGCCTGCTCCGCATCTTCAACCGCTGCGTCCCCACAGCCCGAGCTCTGTCACCGAGCCCTGTGCCCTCAGCCCCCGTGTCCCTGCACTGCGCCCGCGTCCACCAGCCCCGTGTCCCCTAATGCCAGAGCACCTGAGCCGGGACGGGACAGAGCCTCGACACCCACTGTGGCCGCCGGGGCTGGGTGGCCGTCGGGACTGGGTGGCCGCGGGTGCTGCGGTCCCTCAGGGTGCTCAGTGCGAGCCCCACGCGGTGCCCGGAGCTGGTACTCACCGGCGTGGGAAGGCGGCGGCGGCAGAGCCGCTGCACTTTGGCTGGAGCAAGGGAAGAGAGAGCAAGGTCTGTTTAGCATTAACGCTGTAGCAACAGGAAATAGTTCGGAGGCGGCTGGCGGTCAGCGCTCCCGCCGGAGCCAATGGCAGCCCCGGCCGGTGCTGAGCGGGGCGCGGGGCCGGGGCTCGTCCCGCTCCCCCGGGACGCCACGCTCGGCCCGGCACTGGAACCGCCCCGGAGCGGGGCCACAGGCGGCTCCAGGCCCCGTCCCAGCCTTGTCCAGCGCCCATCCGGCCAGGCCGGGCTTGGCTATGCCCAGCCTAGGCTGGGCTGGCAGTGCCGGACACAAGGCGAACCCCCCACGCTGGCGGGGCTCAGCCTCGGCTCAGGCCCAGCGATCACCATGGGTTTGAGGGAGCTGCCGGGGCTGGTGCCAGCCCCACCGAGGTGGGGGCCACGCAGGGGTGGCCCTGGCTCAGCCCCACTGCCGAGGTGTGGGATACGGCAGGGCTGGTGGGGTCGGACCTCGGGGACTCCGCATCCCACCACTGTCCCCAGCGCCCACGCCAGGCTGGACTGGGAGGGACAGGGCTCAGGGGCTGACTCAGGGCACGGGGCGGTGGGGCAGGACAGGGCTGGGGGGTCCCACGGGGCACTCAGGGCCCCTATCTGTGAGCCTGGGCCCTCCCACCACATCTGTACATCTCCAAGAGCACATCAGTACCCCCAAATCCCCCATCCCACCCATCCCTCCCACCCCTTCCCTGTGGGGTCGCTGGACTGTCGTATGAAGTTTTATTGCCGACATGCAGGAGTAGTTCTGATGTAGTACAAAAATAACGTCTTTATACAAATTTTTTTCCTCTTTTTTTTTTCTTTTTTTTTTTTTTTTTTTTTTACAACAGGCTTTTTCCCCCCANACCCCCCACGCTGGCGGGGCTCAGCCTCGGCTCAGGCCCAGCGATCACCATGGGTTTGAGGGAGCTGCCGGGGCTGGTGCCAGCCCCACCGAGGTGGGGGCCACGCAGGGGTGGCCCTGGCTCAGCCCCACTGCCGAGGTGTGGGATACGGCAGGGCTGGTGGGGTCGGACCTCGGGGACTCCGCATCCCCCCACTGTCCCCAGCGCCCACGCCAGGCTGGACTGGGAGGGACAGGGCTCAGGGGCTGACTCAGGGCACGGGGCGGTGGGGCAGGACAGGGCTGGGGGGTCCCACGGGGCACTCAGGGCCCCTATCTGTGAGCCTGGGCCCTCCCACCACATCTGTACATCTCCAAGAGCACANTCCAGTTTGCCTTAGCACAAGTGGATTGACCAGTGCTGCCACTGCAGGATCCTGGTGTGATACAGCCTCAGGGAGTCCCAGAATATTGCTTTTTGCTTTAACATTGGGGAAAAACAGTAAAAATAAACAAGGAATGAGGCAGGAGAGAACCAGAAGGAGAAAGCAGGGCCCTGGTGGGGTGCTCGGAATCCCTGCTCTGCTGCTGGTGGCAGAGGGGGTGATGGGCCCACGGGACAGACCCACCATCTTCGAAATAAATAAGGCGAAAGAGTTGGGGCTACTGGCTCAGCTGGGGGGGGTGCAGGGGGCTGGTCTGTGTTAGTGTTCATGAGGCCCTGCCTGGCCACAGGGCCCTGGTGAGGCACAGGCAGGACGTAATGCCCGACATGACCAGGGAGGTTCAGGTCCAGCCTCCTGTCCCCACAAAGCCACTGCTGGGGTGGCCCAGCTTAGACCCTGTTCCCTTCCCCAGGCCTGGGGCAAGAAAAGGCAACAACACGCTACAAACATCTGCGACTCACTCCCCGCCCACACCCACTGTGCTGCAAGGGCTGGGCCCAGAGAGCAGTGCAGCCCCAAAAAGCAGGGCAGCCCCCCCAGCTCCAACCCTCCCTGCTCACAGGAGAGTGATGCCAGGGCTGGGAGCAGCCAGGAGCAGGGAAGGAGGCAGCTGAAGAAGGTGCTGCCTTGAGCAGGAGCCCCGGCTAGGGCACTGGGAGCCCTGGGAGCTCTGTGTGAGAACAGTTCATCTGGCAAGAGAGGCATCCAGTTCATAAATGAGGCTCAGAAACAATCGTTCCTGTTCTCAGCACAGGCCAAAGCTCTTCCAGTGGCACCAGGTGACAAACCAGGATGTCCTTCCCCTGCCTTGGCATGAGGGCAGAGGCAGCCCCAGGTTTGGGCTAGGATGGCAAGAAAAGTTGGGAAAATACAGTAGAGACTTCAGCCAGCCCCTCCTACCTCTAGGCAGATTTTGGGAAGCTTTTCACATTATAACTCATATATTACATCTGTACCACAACTGAGAGGGGAAACGCTAAATCAGAATTAATGCAACTGTAACTGCACCTGGGATATGCTACTGAAAAATAAGATTAAATCATAGATCCTTATAAACTAAAGGAATCAGTGAGAGGAGGGAGAGGGGGCAGGGGTCCTGGTGGGCCAAGTCCTGTGAAAGCTTTGAACTGGGGACAGGATCTGATCCCTGCAGGCAGCACTGCCCCGACAACTCCTCAACTCCTGCCTGAGGCAGTGGTCGGGCTCTCCGGTCACAGCAGTGGCCACACAGGACTGGCGAGCACGGCCAGACCAGGTGGCATGCAAGGACAGAAACAGATTTGATGGAGATGAAGGGAAGTGGGAGGTTTCAAGAAATTCTGCCTTTCGAGAAACCCTGATAAATCCAAGCTTATTCAAACCACACGGAGCGGGCACCACGGGCTCTGTGCCAGCGGCTTCACCCTTGGAAGTCTCCTCCTTTCCCACGGGCTTTGCTTGATCCAGAGAACAGCATGGTTAAAAAGACAAGAGAGGTAGATTACAGTCATGATTAAAAGCAGATTAGTCATCTAGCCTTCGATTTTAAAAAAACAGATTCCAGAAGATGCCAAGAGGTTGCTGCTTCCAAAACTAGCTTTTCCAAAAGTCTTCTCCCTCTGGAGCGGGTGTGCGTGCGTGTCCCTGGACAGAGCTTGGGATTGCTACATTTTTCCCCGTCGTGGGACACCGGTATTGCTGTAGGCTGGAGCAGGCGAGGTGAGGGCAGACTGCAGGGTGGTGCTCGTGCTCTTGGGGCATGGGAAGCTACTTCCGGAGGTACCTCTGGGCCAGGATGGCTGCGTCCAAAGGGTTCATGGGCTGTGCGTCGTGGCCCAGGCGCCGCACGGGTGGGATGTTCCCGAACTGCCGCTTCTGCAGGAAGCTCTTGGCCTCATGCAAGGTGTTCTTCTCCTCAGCCAAGAGCAGCTGCTGCCTCATGTAGTTCTCAAACTCATACTGGGAGCACTCCTCCGTCACCTTCACCTGCAGAGACAGACCTGTCAGAGCCACACCTGGCAGCCCCACGGCTCCTCTGATAGGCCTGAGTTACCATGGGATATAACTGGGGTCTTAATGCAGGAAATGGACCTGCTGCTGGCACGCAGGCAGGACTCCTCATGAGCTAGCAGTGCCACCAGGACACAGCTCTGGCTGCCACAGCAGCTCTATCCTGACATGGCTCCTCCCAGCACTGTAAGGCTGCAGCTGACTGACCCCTGTCCCTCTGGCACCGCCACAGATCCTGCACGGTTGTCCCCACGCAGCCAGGCCATGGCCGGCACTTTGAGCACGAAACAAACCGGCAGGAAAACAGGATGTTTGCTCCCATGGCAGAGCTCACTGGGAGCCAGAGCCAACACTGCTGCCTCCTCCCAGCATTCCCGGCTGTGTGTGAGGGAGTGAGCGCTGCTGGGAGTGGAGTGAGCTGCTCTCATCTCTCATCAGCTCCGGGGCCGAGCTCACTTCCTGGCAGCTCAGCCAGCTGGATGTGCGTCTTGGTCCCAGCAGCATCAGCCTTTCCTTCCGCTGCACAACATGAGGCTGTGTCCTACCCGCTCTCCCTTCCCAGCTTGGGGACACAATGGGTGCCATCACAGACAGACTGGCACAGCAGTACAGAAAAAGCAGTTCTGTGGAAAGCAGAAAAACTTACCTCCTGGGGGTTCTCGGGATTAACCACTTGGTCATCTATGTCTGGCACCACTTGCAAAGGGCCGCTCAGCGAGGACATGGACTGCCTGGAGGAGAGCACAGCACTGGGATCCAGAGCATGGCACTGGCTCACCCACCCTCACCCAGCTCCAGGGTGATCCCACTGGGATGGCCATGGCTGCCACAAGCATTTGCACAGGCCTCTCCAGCTGTATCCATCAGCACACTGTGGTGTGGACACATGGGATTTAAAGGCTTACTGCAGTTCCCAGAGCCTCCTCTGGTGAGGTGAGCCAGCCACAGCTGGAACAACACAGCCTGTGGCCAGAGACAGCATGTCCTGTCTCTGCCTTTGCACATACCATGACGCTATGATGGAGCTGAGGGAATCCAGCACTTCAGAAGCCGTCAGCCGCTGCTGCGGGTCCAGGACCAGCAGTTTCCGGATCAAGCACACAGTGTTTTCTGAGACCCGGCCATCCCTGGGACAGACAACACGTGGTGAGCCTGGGGTGGGCACAGCGGTGGCAGGATGGACATGCTGGGAGCACAGGCCAGGAGCTGCAGGAGCCACCACTGCTCTGAGCCTGCCTCACCTTCCCACAAGCTGTCCCAGCCCTGCTCCTGCTTCCTGGTGTCTACTGCACAACAGCCTGTTGTCAGTACTGCTGTGACCCTTAGGGTGCTGAGGGGAGCCCCTCCAGCTCCAGCTGGGCCAGTAAGGCCCAGTTAGCCGCCCATGGCCAGGCAGGAAGGGCAGGCTGTACTCACTCAGGGATGGTGTACTCGGCAGCCTTGATTTTGCGGAAGAGCTCCTGAGGTATGCTGTCATAGAAGGGGAACTGGCCGTAGAGCATAGTGAAGAGCACCACCCCCAGTGCCCACATGTCACTGGGCTTCCCACGGTATGGCCGGCCTGTGGGGAGAGGGCACACACAGCTTGAAAATCCTGGGAAAGCACAGCCTTTGCAACCCCCCTCACCTCCCACAGCAGAGGTGCTGAGTAACCCCCACATGGGACCCTTTTTCTAAGCATTAACCAAAACAATTAAGGCTTCTCATAACATGGCACCAAAACTCTTTCCAAGCTGCATCCTCTGCGAATGAGCAAATTGTTCATCTCCACACAAGCGTCCTCCTATTCCCTGTGGAGCAGGAATATCCCTGCTGTGAACCAAGGGCATCAGACAGTTGGAATTGCTGTGCTAGAGTTCCCAGGTCAGTGTCGCTTGCACAGAGCCACCCAGCTTGCAAGTCTGGGTCAAGGGAGAGGGAATTCAAAGACCAGGGAGCACAGGGCAGGAGAAGGCAGGAAAGAAGCCAGAAAGGATAAGGCTGAGCCCATGGAGAAGGATCTCTGACTGTGGGAGGGATCTAGCACTCAGCCACTGAAGGCAGATGTAAAGCCACAGAGTGTGCAGGAAGGTGCTTTCCTGCACAAAGACATTTAGACAAAGATACTAGACTAACTCTGACCCAAGGCTGCTGCAGCCCCAGGATTCACTTGATGGAAACGCTGCTTCTAAGCCCCTTTGGTGGCACTGATCAACACTCAGCAGCATGGACAGGGTCACAAAATCAAACCCTAGTGCTACAGCACAGCACAGCACTCAGGAAGAGACTTCCTCTGACTCACCCAGTGAGTCACTGCTGCAGCATTTGGTATTTGTACTAATTATTCTTTGCTTCATATGCTCAGAAAAAGGCACCTCTCCCTCCTCTTCCAACTTTTCCTGCTGTGACATTTCAGCAGCCATCCCTCAGCAGAGACAGCTTCTCCTGGAGACTCACAACAATGATTAATTCCTTAGGCATTCCAGCTTCCCCCTGCACAGGAGCACCGGCCATACAGAGGGATGCACCAAGCCTGAAGGTGGTGGTGACGCCTGGAATGTCTTCAAGTAACTTCCCCTTGATACTTGGAGGGGAACTGCAGACTGAGCAATTTTGAAAGAGCCTTTTGGAGAACACAGGATGGGCCCCACGGGAAGGGCTGTTGGCAGACACCAGAGCTGCGGTGCAGCACAGTGGCAGCAAGAGCCAGGCTGGGCAGAGCAGGATGAGTCCTGAGCTAAGGCTGTGTCTTGCAAGGTCTCAAGCAGCCTCAGCTGTCAGAAATCAGCCAAGACAGCCTGTTCAGTGCCCCGTGGCCAGTTACACCACAAGAGAGCCCTTAGAAGAAACATGAGAGGGTAGCTGGAGGCTTGGATAGATCAGCACCCTGGAGTAGAGAGGAGCAGCCCCTTGTAGCCTCCTTCAGCCACTTGAGCCACAACTGCTCCAAGCTCCTGCAGAGCAGTTGGTTTCTATCATCCATCTGGTCACAAGGCCCTCAGGATATCCTGCAGAACAGGAAAGGCTTGCAAAAACCCCAGGATCCACCTCCTTGCCTGCCTTTGCTCCCTTCCTGGCCAGGAGGGAAGTGCCTCAAACCTGTCTGACAGATCACAATGGAAGCGCTTGGCTACATTTATTGCTGCTGCCTGCAAACCTGACAAAAAACCTCCTGAGAGGAGTCCACTGGGGCTGGATCTTCCAGGACTGGCTCCCCCTGAGGGCATTTCTGCAATACATTGCTTGGGATACCAGAACAAGTAACTCATGCATTAATGCCCAGTATCTGGATCTACAAGAGGGAGAGGCTCTGTATGCACAGTCCCACCTGTACATGCACCCCTCAGCACTGATCTGGCTCACCTGCATGAGACAAAAAAACCCTAAAATGATGCCTGGGTCACTACACTGACAACCAGGACCAGCCCTGTCTGCTGAAAGGCTGTTACGGGAGCACAGAATTCACAGAATCACCAGGCTGGAAGAGACCTTCAAGATCATTGAGTCCAACCCAACCCTAACACCTCAACTAAACCATGGCACTGAGTGTCACAGCCAGTCTTTCTTTAAACACATCCAGGGATGGTGACTCCACCACCTCCCCAGGCAGACCATTCCAGTACTTTATCACCCTTTCTGTAAAAACCCTTTTCCTAATATCAAACCTATATTCCCTCGGTGCAGCCTTAAGGCTGTGTTCTCTTGTTCTGTCAGGGCTGCCTGGAGAAAGAGACCAACACTACCTGAGCCACCTTTCAGGGATTGTAGAGAGTGATAAGGTCACCTCTGAGTCTCCTTTTCTCCAGGCTGAACAACTCCAGCTCCCTCAGCCCTTCCTCACAGGGTTTGTGTTCCAAGCCCCTCAGCAGCCTCACTACCTTCTGGACGTGCTCAAGCGTCTCAATGTCCATCCTAAACTGAGGGGACAGAGCTGGACACAGCACTCAAGGTGTGGCCTCACCAGTGCTGAGTATAGGGGAAGAATGACCTCCCTGCTCCTGCTGGCCACACCATTCCTGATCCAGGCCAGGTGCCTTTGGCCTTCCTAGCCACCAGGGCACACTGCTGGCTCATGTTCAGCTGCTGACAACCCCAACCCCCAGGTCCCTTTCTGCCTGGACACTGTCCAGCCACACCACCCCCAGCCTAGAGCGTTGCAGGGGGGTCTTGTGGGCAAAATGCAGGACTTAGCACCCGGACTTAATAAACTTCATCTTACTGGACTCTGCCCATCCATCCAACTGTTTCAAGTCTCTCTGCAGAGCCTTCCTACCTTCCAACAGATCGACACACATTCCCAGCTTAGTGTTGTTTGCAAATTTAATAATGAAAGACTCAATACCCTCATCCATGTCATCAATAAAAATATTGAACAGAGCTTACCCCAGCACAGACCCCTGAGGGACACCACTGGTGACCTGGACTGTTGGTAGATGATGGAGAGCAGCTTCACAAGCTCATCTGCCAGCTCCCTCATCACCCTGGGGTGGATCCCATCTGGGCCCATAGATTTATGAACAGAGCAGAGATGAGAGCTCATGGAGAGAAACCTCCTGAAGCAACTGGACAGAAAGCAAAGCTGTTCTCAATGGTCCTATGCACTGGGTACAGTTAAAGGCAGGACACCATTCTGTGCTAGAGCCAGAATCTGCTCAAAGCCTCTGCTGGAGACAAGGCACAGGCCAGGCTGCTGGAGGGGAAATCCAGCCCAGACTGCTCTGGCCTGCTGTCATCATTCCTTTAATTTTAAGTCATCCTCTCTGTTGGTCCAGAAGCTGCCCAGAGGGTCACTAACTCCCTCCTGGAAGTGAGCAGCAGCTGGAGGAACTGATGCTCTTAGTGCACAGCTGGAATACACTGACATCCTGGTGGGATCTGGACTGGCTGCTCCTCGAGCCCAGGTTTTACCTGCAGCTTAAGGGAAGCCTCAGGAACTGAATTCTGACACTGGTAACAGAACACATTGTCTGCAGTCAGACTCATTTGGGAATAGCCAGATTTGAATTAGCTTTGAAGTTCAGACAAGCCTTAAGGAAAAAAAAATCAGGTTCACTCCTTCCCTCTAACTTTCCCAGCTGGAAAACCAGACCAAGTCCCCTAACTGGACCTTAATTAAGAGGCTCTGATGAAGGTACATATGGGAACATAACAGGTGGTTTTATTTATTGTCAGGAGGCACAAATGAGTGAAATGAGTGTGGAGGGGAATTCCTACCGCTGAGCACGTCTGGGCTGATGTAGGCAGGGCTCCCACGCTGGTCCTTCAGCAGGTCATCCTCGCTCACCAGGTGCTTCCCCAGGCAGAAGTTGGTGATGGTGATCCGGTGAGTCCTGGGGAGAAGCACAAGGTGTCAGGGAACACAGGCCATGCAGCACAGAACAGAGACTGTGCCTGTGGGCCTTTCTGGGGAGCTTGAAGTGCTGAGAGAAGACACATAGAGCTGGAAAATGAACTTCATCCATGCCTGCCAGCAAGGCTTGCAAGGCACTCACAGGGGCAGTAAAAGGGTCTGTGACAGCTGTGACAATGTCTGGGTGGCCTGTCAACGTGGCTGTAAGCACAGGGTGTACCTGGTTCATCTTGCAGTCACACAAGTGCCTTGGCCAATCTCCCAGGAGCATCCTAGCCTGCAGCACCAGAGCTGCAGGATCTACCCCAGGTCCTGCCTGACCACTGGAGGCCAGGAGTGTCAACAAAGCTGACGTTTATTTTAGCTGCTGATTCTGCCCTGCACTTCCCAGCTGCCACCTTCTCCACACAGCATTTTCTGGGAGCTAAGGGAAAACACCCTGTGGAAGCTGCCCCATGCCTGGCCCCTGAGCACTGAGTGTTTACAGACACCAGAGGAGCTGCAGGAGTTGTGATCAGACCCAGCACAACCATGTCTGTGTCACTCAAGAGTCCCACACAGGAGCCTGGTGGCAGTTCCACCTGATCCACAGGACTGCTCTCCACACACAGGTGTGCACAACACAAAGCCTGATCAACAACCAGAAACATCACACAGAAAAGGGAGAGCTGCAGGTACACAAAATTTCTTTATTAGTTCACCCCTACTTCCCTATGGTTCTGCCAGCTCCCATTAACAATTTTTTCCAGTGAAAGTGAGCTAATTACAAAACTATTGTTCCATTAATCTTCTCTGTCATTCAGATAATTTGGATTTTAACTTATAATGTAAAGCTGTGAGTACAGACACTGTCTGGAAAGATTTCTTGAAAAGTATTTCACAACTAGAGCCTGAGAGAATGGATTAAGTCAGTCATAATAATCAGGAAACATTTCCAGCCAGTCTCACAGACAAATGAAACAGAACCAAGTGTGGGTTGGCCATGGAGAGCTGGTTATTAAAACAGACAGACTTGTGTTTAAGAAGTGTTAGCTTCAACTGTCAGGAGACTTCCCTGGCTGAATAACAAGCTGCAGGATTTGTTAAGGATTTAAAAGACTAAGTGCTCTATAGGACACTAAAACGTTCAGGGTTGCTTGGTTCTATTTAGTCCCTGAAATTTGATCTAATCTGTAATCACCCAACTCCTCCTGCACTGGCTAATGGGGAAACCTGAGAGGCTTTAATGTCTGTGGAGAAGGAGGTGTAAGGGAGCCCAAGGTGCGACATGCCTGCCAGGCCCTTGCAGTGGCACATTGTTACCTTCATTTCATGCCGTGAGAAGGGGCCGGGCTCTTTGTGAGCAGAACAAACGGTTCTGCTCAGCCCCACCGGCTGCTCCTCTCCATGGAGATGGCTCTCACGCCTCTCCCACCCTTGCCTGTGACTCACTGCTGCACAGGCTGCAGCCTTCCCTCACCAACGCTGAGTAAAAAGCAAAAGCAGAGATGTAACACTAAGAGTGACTCTGGCAAGTGTGTTCAAAGCTTCAAATACCTCCCCCTGCTAGTGGGGCCCTGGGGCACCGGTGGGGTGCTCCCCTGCACTCAGTGCCCTGAAAAGAAGGGAAGCTCTGCATGGATCCTTTAAAGCACCAACCTTTGTCTGCCTCTTCCAGCAAGGAGGACAATCAAAGCAGCAAGCAGAAGAGATTTATCTTACAGCAGCTCTACAGAAACAACTTGAAACAACTTAGAGTGGCCCTGAGAAGCAGCAGCTGCTGTGTGTGTGTGTGGGGGGGAAACCAAGAAGCTCAAGCTCTGGAGATAAAACCCATTTTCTTTCAGTGTTAGGGAGGAGAAAGCAGCAAGCTGTGAGCCCAGCAAACCTGCAAGCTTTGTAGACTCAAAGCCTGCAGAACTCCAGCCTTCCTGCTTTTTATTAATTCCACAGAAACTCAGACAGTGTGAAAAAGGTGAATTCCACTCATTCTTCAAGTTAGTGCAAAATATTTAGTCAGTAATGTAATCCTGGAGGAGAGAGCAGAGGATCTGAGCTGAACTAGGCTGCCAGCTAAAGAACACACATCCCAAGGCGCTGAGCAGTTCCAAAGAGCCACTAAGCAGAGCCAGGCCACCACCCCCTGCCCTGAGTTCCTGCTAAGCTCCTGCCCCTCTCCGGGCTGGTCCCTCTGGGTCTGCACCAGCATGCAGCACCTGCCAGGCTCCAGAGGCTCGTGTCAAACCAGCAGTGGAACAAGGGAGCCATTTCATGCATAAATACACACTGGACAGAAGTGCTTTTGTTTAGATAAGTCAATATTTCAGTGCTAGCAAAAACACAGCAGTGCAGCAGTCAGATCTAACACTGCTGTGATTGTAGGGCAGCCAGCAGGGCTGGGAATGCCTTTAGCATAATGGAGGGTGAATGACTGGAACAAAACCAACCACCATGTTTTTCTGGTTCTTTTTAATATATATAAAATTGGTGCTTCTCTTGCAGGTTACTAAAATACTATAAAATTCAGTTTTCAGCAGTTAGAATCCAAAAGGAAGTCCTGACAAGGGGCCACTAGGCTGGGTGGGAAAAGTGAACTACCTAGGTGGGGCTAAATTAATTTTTGGAGATTAATTTATATAACTTTGAGCTATTTTGTGTTTTTTTGCACAGCCTGATTTCCTTTCCCTCACCCTCCTGCACAAGAGCACTCAACAAGTGCTGCCTTTGGCTATGTTTGTATTAGAAATCTGCTTCAAGGAAGAAACATGACTACTGCCAGGCCAGCAGCCCTGCAGCACACTTACCTTTTGTTTAGCACCATGTTTCCTAGTTTCAAGTCTCTGTGCACAATATTTTTCTGTAAAAAATATAGGAGTATTACATGAGCAAAAGCCTATTGTTTCAGAAGCATAGATTTCATACTTGCACAAGAGCACTCAAAAGAAAATATGGCATCTGCACACTCTGAAATAATCCAGGTCACAGTTTCAGGTCAGGTTCCACCTTGAGTACTTTGTGCCCTTCACTTTTGATTGTGATCAGGACAGAACAAGCAAATTTGCTACTGTGAACACAAAGACAGGCTTAGTGTACCTAAGAGACCTGAAACTGAAGTGTCCACCCTCGGTTAGAGCAATCTGATGAGCATTCTTTTACCAGACCCACGCTGCACTGCCCTGCCAAGGCAGGACACGTGTCCTGTGTCACAGAGGAACGAGTCAAAAGCAGCAGAATCCATTTTTATTACAACAGTTTATAGTTCATTGATCTCAAAACTTATAGCTCGAGGTTCTGATCTCCCATCAATTCTTTCACTGTGATTTATTTTGCTTTGCAAGGAAACAGTTTCTGTTTCCTGTGTTTGATCAGGCTCTGCTCTCCTCTTTGACTGCCCCTGTCTGAGGTTTACACACTATGGTTCACCTGACCTGCCTTCAGCACAGCTGGCCCCTATCCACAGCCCACAAACACTACATTATCACCCAGAAATGTGAGGAGCAGGGAGGGAAGGGAATGCACTTTAGGGCTTCGAGCATGAAGTCTTATGGAGAACACTGTTAACATCCATGCCCTGTAACCTGCCCATTGCCTGCCCGAGGAAGTTTTGAAGCATCTCCTATTTCCTCTGGGAAAACTCTGCCTCCCACCACTGGAAGGGAGCTCTCTTTGCAAGCTCTCACCTTGTGTAATGCTTCTACCACTCGTACCACGTCATAAAATATCACCACGGTTTCCCGCTCGCTGAGTCTCTTCTCTTTAATGACATAATGCTGCAGATTGATCAGATCTGCTGTTTTGTCACTGAAATCATGAGCACAGAGACAGTCCAACACCAGGCAAATGCGCTTCTTCATCTTCCTGACCATTCTGTTGGCTTCGAGATCTTCTATGATTTCACAAGCTCGGTCCTGCGGAGAGGCAAACACAGCAGCAACTCCTCAGGGAAGCTCCAGGGCACAAGCACAGAGCCTGGCAGAATAAGTAACTGGATAACTGGGGAGTGATCTCAAAATAAGCTAACGCAACCACAGTGCTTGGTCTTTGTCCTGAGATAGGATTTCAAAAAGATACAGGAGCTCTACTTAATGAATCACAGAATCCCAGACTGGTTTGGGTTGCAGGGAACCTTAAGTTTCATCTCATTCCACCTCCTGCCATGGGCAGGGACACCTTTCAGTATTCCAGATTACTCCAAGCCCTGTCCAACCTGGCCTTGAACACTTCTAGGGATGGGGCAGCCACAGCTTCTCTGGGCAGCCTGTGCCAGGACCTCCCACCTTCACTGGGAAGAACTTTTCCTAGGAGGAGTGCAGAAGGCAGAGTAAGTCTCTGCTGTGTGGCTCTGTGTGCATGTCAGCATTAATGCTGTTTACACACACAGAGACCTTGAGCTGAACCCAGGACAGCTCTGCAGTGGAGCAGCCTCTGGGAACAGAGGGATCCAACTCACCATTCATAAAAACAGAAATCTCAAGGCACAATTAGCAGTTCTTCCATGACAGTAAATGAGACACAGCTGAACTGGACATTTGGCTTATTTAAGATTTAGTACAGATGGTTTCAAGTGAAAAGTGTGTTGGCAAAATGTAACCAGCAAGTCAGGCAATACCAACACCCAAAGCAGTAATTGCTATCAGCCCCTCACATCAGTGAACAGCCCTAAAGTCACCAACAGCACACAATCCACTTAAACAAAAACTGTCCAGCACAGTGACTGGTTTAACTTGCTGAAACAGTTTCTTGGCTATTTGTTCCCTCTTACAAGTTATGAACAGTGCAGAGACCAGAAAGCACAAACTTCATTCTAGAAATTCATTTGCCAACGAAATAGCTGTTGTTCTGTTCGAAGGGGGAGTCCTGAGTGCCTGTCCTGTCTGTGAATGTTTTCACATTTCCCCAAATCCTACTGTACTCTCCAGAGCTCCTGTTTGCAGCAGTGATTAACCTCAGAGTGCTGCAATTTGGATACACAAGAGCAGGGTCAGCACAAACTGTACAATAAACAAAAGCAGCTCAATCCATCAGCAATCCCTGGCATTGCCCCAGCCTGGATGGTGATCAAGTGTACCTGGAAGAGCCCGTGATGATGGACCACTCCTTCCTGGTTGTGGAGCAGGGAAAGAAGAGAATACTCCGTGTGCAGCAGCATCTTGCCCTGTCGTTCCTCCTGGGTTTCTATTCCTTTATCACCTCTTTCTTCTAAGGTGAGAATCTTCAGTAAAAGGGAAAATGCCTTTACAGTTCCCAGAGGCACACAAATGTCCCCAAGCCCTCTCTCAGTTTTGGCATTCCCATGTGTTTAAGTTGGTGGAACTGCTCTGATGGTTGTGCCCTTGCCACAGGCCTGTCTGAACCCAGCACCACCCGTGCAGAATGCACAGCAGCAGCTTCATTAACATGGAAAGGTGGCTGTTTGCAAACATCCCAATATGTTTGCAATAATTCCCTCCTGGAGCTGCCCCATTCAGGTACAGATTCAAGGGCTCTGGGAGAGCAGCACAGCAGCAGAGGCCTCATCTCAGGGATGATCCAGACACAGATCTCTGCCTGGCAGTGCTGCCCGGCCAAGGGGGAGCTGCAGCAGCCATGTCCCACTGCACTGGCTCAGCCCCCACCACTCACTCACTGCCCAAGTGCTTCCGCAAGAAGCTGGAGAGCCCTGGAGGTCTGGGAGCCTGCAGTTTGCTTACCTTCAGCTGATAAAAGTCATCTGTCCCGTCCTTTCTTGCCAAACACTGAACAATACTTGGCACAGGGGAGTTACCTAAACGTGGACCTACAGCACAAAGCAGAAACAGACTTGTTTTCCTTCCAGCAGCAGTGACTAAGCCGGGTTACATCAGCTGTCACCAGTTATGTTTGCTTGCACCAAGTTCCCCGTTTTACATGAGCTTGAGTGCATTTTCACAAATCTAAAGCCAAAAAAAAAAAAAAAGGGTCTTGAACTCTGAAACCTTTTGGGATAGTTTCATTTGTTCCCTGGAGAAACATTTATCAAAGCCCACACATGGCCCAGCTGTTTGCAGAAATCCTAATTTCTGCATGCCTGAACCACACAGCTATTACATTCACAGCAACACCCATGGCAACTGTTACTGCCACACCTGGGAACACAGCTGCCACCTCTGCAGGGATGGCTCAGGGGTGTCCAAATCAGCCCAGATTTCAAGTTAACATACAGTCTCCATGCCTCACTCTAAATCAGTTAGCTCCAATTGATTTTCCATTGGTTTCCAATGTGAAATCTATGATTTTTGACAGTTTATATAAGCAGTTCTGAACCAACAACTATTCAAGCAATTCTCCAGAGCTGGCAGAGTGGCCTTGCCTTGGTACATACCACTTTGAGTGACCACTAGTGAATTAAGTTGCCCCCATGTTGATGTGACAATACATTCCAGGTCAGGCAAGTTGAACATCTCCCCACAGCTCTAATCAAAAAAACCCCCCAATGAATTTGGTATTTAACAAAGTTTAAGAACAGAGTTAAAAAAATAAAACAAAACCCAACAAAAAACCCCAAGGGGGTAAAATCAAGATCTCATATTCCTCTCCCAAGCCCTGCCTGCTTGCTGCATTGGCATCCCACGTCTCCTCAGCTTGGCCAGCTGCAGGAGCTCCCAGGCTGCTGCTCTGCACATCCAGTGACCTGCACTCTCAGGTAAGAGACACTGAGTTACACACTTGCTTCCCCTCATTCCTTAGTGCCTTTTGTTTTCAGTTCTGCCACCAGCAGCCACCCTGGCAACTGCAGAGCCCCGTCCCTGCTTACCCAGGATGAAAGGACCTGCTCTCTTGGCGTTATTCCCAGAGATCCCTGCGCACAGAGCCTTTGCTTTAGCGGATGTTTCCCCGGCTCCTCTGTCCGATGCTCGCCGCTTCATCCTTGACTCTTGAAAGGGAAGAGACAGATCACATCTGATCAGCCACTGAGTTATTCTCTCCTGCTATCCCTGATTTCTACTGGAAGGCTCTCACCTACGGATGCACTGGTGGCTCTGCCTACTTGTGTGTCTACACAAAGCCCTGGTTCCATGCTGACAGACCAGGGGTGGGCTGCAAGCTCAGAGCAGCTCTCAAGGCATAAATCAGCCTCGTTATTCAGGGCAACATTTCCTACAACAGTTGTTTGAGAGACATAGTGGGAACAAGTCAAGATAATTAAAGCTTGTTTTACAGCAAAAACAAGTTTGCAAATTAACATATTCCAAAAGCTCTGAAAGAAGATGCCCAAGTTAGCCCTGTGTATGGGTGGTTGCTGCTGCTGCAGCCTTTTGGGGGTTCCTCCACAGAGGATACACACAAGGAATTGCAGCCACCCACTGAGCTCCTCAGAGGCTCCAGTCTGTTCCTCAGCCAGCTAAGAATGCACAAAACTGACCACAAAAATTAGTGCCTTTCACCTTTCCCAACAAGGGCATAGAAAACAAGCACAATAGTTATTGTGAGATTCAGTTCACAATGTTTTTTCAAAAACGTATTTTTAGCCTTGGAAAAAGTCCCCTCTCTCTTTGTGCCTCATTAGGCTCTGAGCTTATTGCATCTCAATCTACCTACATCCAGTGCAGTTGGAATTTGTAGTCCAACTACACATAAAACCCTGTCACCTGAGCCTCCATGTACAGGAATCAATGCTGTGTTTAGAACTAACACACTATTAAATGTTCCAATGGGCATTCCAGCAAAAGGCAACACTGGTGACAACATGCTCCAACGGGCATTCCAGGAAAAGGCAACACTGGTGACAACATGTGTGTTTTCCTGCACAACCACTATGGGCAAAAAACCATTTGATCTATTAAATGTGAGTCTCATGGTTTGTATCCATGAATTTATTCAAGGTCCACTCATCACCACTATTCAGCACCACCAGCTAAAAACTCAACCACCTCCTCCTTAGTCAGGTAGTGCAGAAAGTCTGATTTCCAACATCCATTTTCTGAAATCTGAAAAGAATTTGCACAGCCGAGACCTGAAGGGCCAAATAAATTCAAGGTTTATGACTAAAACACTTTCTTAAGAAATGTCTGGTTTCAGTTAAGCTGGAAAAACGTCTCTCAGTTGAGCTGCTGGGTGTGGTGTGAGCTCTCCATCAGCTCCAGCAAATGGAAGCTTTGCTCCCAGTACAGCTCCTCTTCATCTCTAGATTTTGGAAAATGTCTTCAAAGACTTTCACAAACATCTACACATTCAGTGTCTGTGCTCTCACTTTTTAAAGATACTTTGAGGGGTAGGTGAGAAGAGAAATCAGGCAGCTCAATTTCCTTACTCAAATCCAATCTCAGGAGCTCTTCCCTAAGAGGTTACTACAACAGGCAGGGGAAAATATTTTTTGTACATATTTGCTTTAGATCCCAGGTGTTTCACCACATAGGAGATTGATAAATCACCTCCCTGTGAGTGAAGTTCACCCTCTGGCAGTCCCACCCTTTCTGTGGACACAGGCTGATGTCATTGCATTGATTCATCCAGCAGCACCTGTGCAGGATCAGCGACAGCCAGGAGATAAAGGGAGGAGTCCTGCAGCAGACTTTGCATCCCTGCACTCCTGATTCCCAGCACCTTCACACCTCCACAGAGCAGTGTCACCATCTCAGTGAGCTGAACAAGACACAGTTCTGATCCCCATGTGCTCCTTGCTCTGCTCATTTTGCATCCCCAACCCAACATCCTTATGAACTCCTCCTCTCCTTGTACATCACTACCTCTGCTGGAAACATGTGAGTAACATTTCCTCTGCAGAAACCCCCTGCACAGGAACTCTGAGATAAACCCATTGTGCAATCCAGGCTGGAAGGGCTTGCTGGTACGAATGGTGTTACTGTAATCAAAACAACTCACGTAGTTCAGCATCAAGTGTATCGTTACTCTTCTTCCAAACTAGGTTTTCCAACGTCTCAGGAGGCAGGAGTCATCACCTTGGAGAAGGCTAGATGGGCAAAAGGTCGAGGACTCTGTAATGTGAAATGAGATCCACTTGATGCTGCAGTTCTGCATTATTCTGATTATGATAATACAGGATGCACTGAACCTTTACAAGCCCAAACATCTCTGTTTGTTTAAGCTTGCAAAAGGATTGAAGCTCCTGGTGAGAGAATAGAAGGGCTCTGGAAGTTCAGTCCCTGCACTGCAGGACAAACTCCCATGTCACCCATCTCCAAAGTGATGCAGGACAGACCTTTGGAGCAGGGACAAACACAGGCTCCACTTCAACCCCCGCCATGCTGCACCTGCTTAGGCTTAACAGCATCTCAAACACCTGACTGAGCACTAAGAGAATCCTTGCCACCACCAGCAGCTTTCTATCACACTAGGAGTAAACAGAGTTCAGGTCAGACCAGCATTCGATATCACTGTCCCTGGGATGGAGTGTTTTAAACATGGGTTTGTCCTGCTTCCTTACAGAGATGTAGGAGGCTCTCTCTCAAGACTGATCCTGCTGATGGTAAAATGATTTTTGTTCTTTTCTGTCTTAAGAACTGTAAAGTCCCACCTGTTTGTGGGCAGGTGCATCCCTTGCCCCCAAATCCAAACTGAATCAAACCACCCTCCTCCCTTGTCCTGCCGTTGGAACAAAACTGGTCCCTCACACAAAGTTACAAGTCCAGCACAAAAATTAATACTTAATTTTGATGTGACATGCAGGATGTATCAAATATCTCACTGGAGAAGCCAGCCCAAAGCCTCTCATTGTGCTAGCTATGGCTTTAATAGAATTATGAATCAATTAATTTGGAGACCTAAATGTAATATCTTTTAGTTATGTAGCTTAAGGAAATTGTTTAATTCCTGAATTACTGCATGTCCCAGTGCCCGGTGTAACAACAATGGAAAACATGAGATGAGGAAACTGCCCTTTTCATCCCAGAATAAGGAACAAGCAGGTCCTGCAGTCCAGCAGCCACATCTCAGAGTTGAAGCTGGAAAAGGTACCTTTGGGGCATAAGCAGGATTACTCAGCAGCACAGAAACCACTCATGGCTCCAGAGCAGTTGATTCAGCCCCCACTGCACTTTTGGGGTGTTCATCTTGCACCAAGGGCACAAAACGAGCTCAGTGGGGGTTACACTTCTTGTGTGAGGACTGGGAACCCCAAAAGTGCTAAACTCTGCTGGTGTGAGGAGCTGATTGTGTTGAATAAGGCAGTGGATGAGCTGGGAACCAGCAGCAGGTGACAGAGCCCAAGAGCACCTGCTGGAAGTCCAGGACTGCTGAGAAGAAGCTTCAAGGAGCTCACACCATTCCAGGAACCTGCCTCTGGAGCCAACAGATGAGAGATGTCCCCAGCTTCTCTGCAGCAGCATTCCTGCCCAGCATTCCCTCCCGAAGCCAAAAGCTGTAGCAGTTGGGATGAAGCTGGAGAGCTGCTCTACAAGATTTTGTCCTTCTCTGTGCAGCCTTGCATCAGGCTGCACTTTTTTCCGCCTAAATACCACAGTGGCCAATATTTACCAGTGACAGTTAATCCAAGGTCACATTTAAGCCTGGCTCATGGGAAGCTGTGTTGGACATGACCTAAAAAGCTCCATGAACAAAACATTAAATGGGTAAAAGCTGGAGCACAGCCCAGCTTCCCACATGAACACCAGCAGGTCGGTGTCACTGCAAGGAGCAACAATCCCAGAGTTGCCTCACTCCTTCCCGGGCAAACCCAGCCAGGAACAGCTCAGACCCGAGTCATCAGCACTCCCAGGGACAGAGCCTCAGTTCTCATTGGAAAAGCTTCCCTGAGAACAGGCAGAGTTTGGATCAGGCAGGCCTGCAGAGGAGTCACTGGCTGGGGGATTAAAGAGAATGTTTGCAGGGCAGATCCCAAGGACAGCCGGCTGTTGAATTAAGTGTATGAAATTTGGTCAAAACCACACCCCTTGTGTCCCAGATGGTCCTCAGAGACCAGAAGAGCACCCAGAGACATCGAAGACCAAGAAGACATCACCCCATCCTAGGAGCAAGGAGAGGAGAGTCACACATTAAGTGTCTCCAAGGGCTTTTTAGCTTTTCTTCCTCCTCAAAAGGTGAAATTTCTGCCCCCCTAATCCACAGCCCATCCTTATGCTCTTCCTTCCACATCACACACAGCATGATCTGGGGGGGGGAATTGAGCAATAAAGTCATGTGTGGTAGCATGTACTTCATTAAGCTGATGTGCATTTTAATATTTAAATTACCCTTAATCAGGTAAAAGTTACTTTATGGATATAGTGTCCTTCAAAGTTTCAGTCACAGGACTTTTGTTTTGTTCTTCAATGCCAAACCAGGCCCATCCTGTCTGTGCTGTCCCTCCTCCTGCAGCCAACTCAGCCTTCCCGACATCAGCCAGGCACAATTTCATCCCTAAAGACAATGTGGAATGCACAGGGGAAGCCTCAGCCCTTCCCTGCCTCCTTGCTCATCATCTCACATGGGCATGTGGGAAGGAGGAAGAGGGGGGATCAAGCTGGGCTCCATTCCTCTCCCTCTGCACAGTGCAGGGGAGATTCCCTGTGCAGGAACGTTAACATTACTAAGGCTCTGGGAGCTGAACCATTCTCTAAGAGAAGTAATAATATATACATGTCTATATCTATATATATATAGAGATATATATATATGTATAAAGCCCATTGGATGACTCAGTCCAGCCTGTTCCGCTGCGCTGCCCTTCCGGGAAGGGAAGCCTGCTCCCGAAACGGAGCCCTGACTCACAGGGTTCTTGGAACTGAGCTGAGACTCATTCAACTTCTTCCCCAAGCAAGAAGTTCTCTCAAAACCAGGCACAGAGTTTCTCTGCCCACAGGAGTAGGAAGAATCCTGGGACACTGCCACAGCATGAGGGGACAGCCCTGTGATGTTGGAAGGCACCCAGGGAAGTCTGGACTCGGTGAACTCTACACACTGGGAGACAGGAACACCTCTGGCAGTCTTTGCTGAACCACCACACCAGAAATCCTCCTTCCTCAGCCCAACCGGTGGCTCAGCTGAATCCCAGGCACATGAACAAGGCACAGCCAGCACCTGGGAGCCCCCACAGGAGCCCAGAACACCTTACCTCCACCCACATCCAGCTGTGGTCAGTCTCCAGCTCCTCAGGGACAAAAAAGGCTTCCACAAGCCAAGTCACACATCAGGGAAAGCAAATTCCATCCCGGCTGCCCCCCCGCAGACGGGGAAACTCTGAAGCACAAGGTTCCAGTGCGTAATTACGGTGCAAGCAACAAGCCAGGCTTTCTTCAAGCCCTTCTGATGCATCAACACATGAGATAGCCAAGGACTCATCTCTGGGAGTTCCCTCTTTGGTTACATAAACACCAACCTCAGCTTAACCCTTTCGTGCTGTAGCACAGGCCACATCCACCAGGAAAAATCCCCATTCCAGCCCAACACCCTCACAGCAGGAGCCTGGAAATTCAGCTGCAGCACAGGCTGCATTGCTGCCCCAGCACTTGAGTCTCTGACCTGATCTGTGCCTGCAGTCAGACTGTGCTCACCTTCCAAACCCCACCAGGGGTGAGAGGTGGGTTGTATTACAAAGTTTTATTTCTCATTTATTGCTTCTGACACTATTGATATGCCATAAGCCCCTGCAGCAGGACCTCTGTGTGCACAGAGTGCGGTGTGACCCACACACGTGCTGACACTTCCCACGAGGTGTGGCTGCAGTTTCTCACAGTGGTGACTCACCTGGCCCTACCTGGAGACAAACGTGTTGAAGTTACCTGCACACACTGCCAGGCCTGCGCTGCTGGGTTTTGTAGTATGATAACACACTGACAGAACTGCACATTCACGAAAAAATATTAAGCAAAATAGCCTGTTTCACACAGAAAACGACCACAGATACACAGAGCCTACTCTGTCCAACAAGAGCTCCCAGCTGGAGCTCCCAGGCAGGAAGGAGACACACACTGTACCTGCCCAGAGCACCTGGAGCCTCTGCACAGGTAACACCCCCTAGAGCTCAGTGGGCAACTCAGACACAATTCCCAGGGCTGTCTCTATTCATAGTCACAGAACAGTTTGGGCTGGGAGGGACTTTAAAGACCCTTCCACCCTCCTGCCATGGGCAAAGAGACTTTTCACTATCCCAGGTTGCTCCAAGCCCTGTCCAATCTGGCCTTGGACACTTTCAGGGATGCAGCAGCCACAGCTTCTCTGGGTATCCTGTGCCAGGGCATCCCCACCCGCACAGGGAAGAATTTCCTCCTAATATCCCATCTAACCCTGCCCTCTGCCAGTGTAAAGCCATTCCCCCTTGTCCTGTCACTTGAGGCTCTTGTAATTAGTCTCTGTCCATCTTTCCTGTAGCCCATTCAGGTACTGGAAGGGGCAGTTTTGTCACCCTGCAGGCTCTCTTCTCCAGCTTGAACAGCCCCAGTTCTCTCATAGCAGAAGTGCTCCAGCCCTGTGATCAACTTGGTGCCTCCTCTGGACTTGCTCCAACAGGCTGATGTCCTTTCAGTGCTGAATCACAGCACAGCTCAGTGCCTATGAGGCTTCCCTTGCCTTTTCCAAGCTCTGTAACATCCTGAGGGTCACAGCCCAGCTGAACTTTGCTTTTAAGGAACACAACAAGGTGATCAAACCCTCAGCATGGATACCACAGAGAAACAATCAAAGAATGCAGCATGAGCCCTCCAGTAACGAGAAAATATATCCTGAATCCTGACTGCTGCCAGCCCAGGGCTCCATGCCAGCAGGTGAGTGCTCCCATGCTGTCCCTTGGGTCACACCTCACCTGGGTGCCAGGCACTTCATCTGTGCCTCATTGTGTCCCTGCTGCCTCAGAGGAGCTGGATGTCCCACAGCACATGGCAGAGGGGTGGTGGCCCACCACATCAGGCAATGGCCTCTGCTCTGACTTCTCCAGCTCCCTCTGGACATGGGATTGCAGCCTGAGACCCTGAGCACACCTGTGCATACCAGCAGATGTCAAGCGCATACATTAAGGCTCTAAACTAGCAAAGAACTGAATCCCCAACACTGGTGCAGCACACTCCAGCACAGCCTGGGCACGAAGGAGCAGCTGGATGGGCCCATGAGGAACCTTAGACCCCCATATCAGGAGGTGGAGATGCCGTCAAATGGAGTCCCCCCCAGCAGTGAGACCTTTCACCCCCTCAGTACTGCACAGGCAGCAGGGCTCCCAAAGGCCACAACCAGAGAATGACAGCACCTGGCTCTAGGGGTGGGAGGTCCCCCAGTCCCCTCAGCCCCTCGGGTGAGCTCCCACGGGAGTGCAGGGCAGGGTCCGTCCCTGGCTCCGACACCTGCTGATGTTACTCACCCTCACAGAGGCACAGCCCTCACATACTCACTGCTGAGGCGCACGAGGCTCCTCCCAGGCACAGAGGTCCCAAAAGTCTGAATTCAAAGGTTCCTGCCCAGACTGGAGACAAAACCAGCCACAAACACGGGCTGCGCCCCCTTCAGCCCCCCGGACCTGCCCCTGCGCTGCTGCCGGGCAGAAAGCGACGAACGAGCGATTTACCAAGGGGCCTTTTCAAACCCAGCCCTCCAGCCTGGAGAGCACCGGCAGCACCGAGCCGAACCGGGCGACCAAGCCCCCTCCGAGCCGCCGGCACCTGGGGGTTCTCCCAGTCCGGTCCCGTCGAGGCCCGGCAGATGATCGGTACCACCGGCGCGTCTCCCCGCAGCGCCCAGGCCAGCCCGGCCCAACGCGGGGCTGCGGCGGCGCCTCCCGGACACGGTGCCCGACCGCCCCCTCGCAGAGTGGAACCGGGATGGTGACGGGTGCCGGGGCCATGTCCCCCGCGCTCAATCCTGATCCCTGCTTTCCCCCTCATTCACCGACAGTTCCCTCACCCATATCCATACCCCGATTCGNCCACCAGCCCGCCCCCTGCCGGCCGCCGCCAGGACGGAGAAATGGCGGCGCTGATTGGGCGATGGCGACAGCGCAGGCGGTGATTGGAGAAGAGAGCAGAGGGCTGGACCGGGTTTTGCGGCTGGCTCTGATTGGTTTGGGCCCGCANCATTCCCCCTTGTCCTGTCACTTGAGGCTCTTGTAATTAGTCTCTGTCCATCTTTCCTGTAGCCCATTCAGGTACTGGAAGGGGCAGTTTTGTCACCCTGCAGGCTCTCTTCTCCAGCTTGAACAGCCCCAGTTCTCTCATAGCNGCATGGAGGGGAGGCTGATTGGCTGTGGTGCCATGAACCCGTCGCTGATTGGTTCAGGCCGGTGCCAGGAGCCCGGAGGGTTGGTGAGCACGCGGGAGATTCGAACGCGCCGTGATTGGCCAGATGGCCCCGCCCACAGAATCCTGAGGACCCCGCCCACAGAGCCCCGCCCTCCGGCACCAGGACCCCCGGGCTGGGACTCCCCGATTGAGACCCCCGGACTGGGCAAACTTGGGTTTGGAGTCCCGGACTGGACACCCCTGGCCTGGGATCCCCCGGGCTGGAACCACAGAACGCTCGCCCTCTGAGTCCCGGGCTGNGCTCCAACAGGCTGATGTCCTTTCAGTGCTGAATCACAGCACAGCTCAGTGCCTATGAGGCTTCCCTTGCCTTTTCCAAGCTCTGTAACATCCTGAGGGTCACAGCCCAGCTGAACTTTGCTTTTAAGGAACACAACAAGGTGATCAAACCCTCAGCATGGATACCACAGAGAAACAATCAAAGAATGCAGCATGAGCCCTCCAGTAACGAGAAAATATATCCTGAATCCTGACTGCTGCCAGCCCAGGGCTCCATGCCAGCAGGTGAGTGCTCCCATGCTGTCCCTTGGGTCACACCTCACCTGGGTGCCAGGCACTTCATCTGTGCCTCATTGTGTCCCTGCTGCCTCAGAGGAGCTGGATGTCCCACAGCACATGGCAGAGGGGTGGTGGCCCACCACATCAGGCAATGGCCTCTGCTCTGACTTCTCCAGCTCCCTCTGGACATGGGATTGCAGCCTGAGACCCTGAGCACACCTGTGCATACCAGCAGATGTCAAGCGCATACATTAAGGCTCTAAACTAGCAAAGAACTGAATCCCCAACACTGGTGCAGCACACTCCAGCACAGCCTGGGCACGAAGGAGCAGCTGGATGGGCCCATGAGGAACCTTAGACCCCCATATCAGGAGGTGGAGATGCCGTCAAATGGAGTCCCCCCCAGCAGTGAGACCTTTCACCCCCTCAGTACTGCACAGGCAGCAGGGCTCCCAAAGGCCACAACCAGAGAATGACAGCACCTGGCTCTAGGGGTGGGAGGTCCCCCAGTCCCCTCAGCCCCTCGGGTGAGCTCCCACGGGAGTGCAGGGCAGGGTCCGTCCCTGGCTCCGACACCTGCTGATGTTACTCACCCTCACAGAGGCACAGCCCTCACATACTCACTGCTGAGGCGCACGAGGCTCCTCCCAGGCACAGAGGTCCCAAAAGTCTGAATTCAAAGGTTCCTGCCCAGACTGGAGACAAAACCAGCCACAAACACGGGCTGCGCCCCCTTCAGCCCCCCGGACCTGCCCCTGCGCTGCTGCCGGGCAGAAAGCGACGAACGAGCGATTTACCAAGGGGCCTTTTCAAACCCAGCCCTCCAGCCTGGAGAGCACCGGCAGCACCGAGCCGAACCGGGCGACCAAGCCCCCTCCGAGCCGCCGGCACCTGGGGGTTCTCCCAGTCCGGTCCCGTCGAGGCCCGGCAGATGATCGGTACCACCGGCGCGTCTCCCCGCAGCGCCCAGGCCAGCCCGGCCCAACGCGGGGCTGCGGCGGCGCCTCCCGGACACGGTGCCCGACCGCCCCCTCGCAGAGTGGAACCGGGATGGTGACGGGTGCCGGGGCCATGTCCCCCGCGCTCAATCCTGATCCCTGCTTTCCCCCTCATTCACCGACAGTTCCCTCACCCATATCCATACCCCGATTCGAGTTTCCCCCGCTCTCTCTCACCTCTCACTCACCCATGGCCCAGCCCCGGTTCCCCCCACTCTCTCCCACCCCTCAATCACCCATGGCTCGGCCCCAGTTCCCCCCGCTCTCTCTCACCTCTCTCTCACCCCTCACTCACCCATGGCCCCGGGCCCGGCCCGGCCCGGCCTCGCTCCACTCCGGCGGCCGCCTGGCACCGGAAGTGACGTACCGCCACCGCCCCC
>VWYP01018040.1:91177-134453 GCA_013400435.1 Pycnonotus jocosus | reverse complement strand
TTCCGCGCGTCTCAATGTGCCTATTTTCCCAGTCTCTAAGTCCTGGTGTCCGCGTTTCCCAATATCCCCATGTGCTGGTGTCCGCGTGTCCCGATGTCCCCATGTCCCGGTGTCCCCAAGTCCCAGTGTCCGCATGTTCCGCTGTCCCTGTGTCCCGCTGTCTGCATATTCCGCTGTCTGCATGTCCCGGTGTCCCCACGGCCCGATGTCCGTGTGTCCCGCTCAGAGCCCGTCCATCAGTGCCAGCAGGTCCTCGCCCTTCTCGGCGCTGCCCGGGCGCGGCTCCGCCAGCTCCAGCTCGCCCAGGATGCGGGACAGCTCCGCCCGCCGCCCCGGCTCCTGCGGGACAGACACCGCGCTCAGCCGCCGCCACGCTGCTACCGGACTGGGACATGCCCCTTCTACACCCGAGTCGGCTAAAAACTTGCTCTGCTATTCATCAGGGTTCAAGTTTTCTCAGTAAATATTCACCAGTTCCACTGTCTTGGCAGGAAATTTGCCATTATTTAGTTATGAGCTTAAGTGAAATAGGAAAAAATGTATTTTTAAGTCCCTACTCTGGGTGAAACACAGTCCTTAGAAAGGCAGGGATGGTGAGAACCAGTGATGTGAAATATGTTACGTACCTGTGTGGCTTCAATGTTGATAACCTTGTAAGACAACTCCTCTGGTCTGGTCTGTGCAGCGTGTCTTGATTAAAAACATGAAAAGAGTGGTTAATCCCATGAAGACGTATAAGGAAATGATAAAAATCAGACTTCATGAGGCTCCTGTAGGCACAAAATGACCCTCAGAGGATGCTCACAGGGCTAGATTGGATGGGGCTTGAAGCAACCTGGTCTACTGGAATGTGTCCCTTCCCATGGCAGAGTAGAATTAGAGGACCCTTAAGGTCCCTTCCAACCCAAACCATTCTGGAATTCTATAAAGTTTGGACAATGCCTCTGTTCCTACTTGGCAAATTAGTATATTCACCCCAGTTTGGAGGCTTCTCCCTGTCTCAGATACTTTTGTTACGTGTAGAAGAGCAAGAGTATTTGGAAGATAGAATCATCTTGCTAAAATGTCTGAAGAGATGGTTCTGTCCAGTGGCATTGGGAGCAAGGCTCCATCACAGGAAACATCCTGGAGCAGGATAACAGCATGTTGGTCTGAATCTAAAGCTGTTGAGGGCCAGTTTTGGTCTCCAGGCTTCCCCAAACCCAAACCAAGGAGTTCTCCAGCGTACTCTTCCTCCTCATCAGTTGTGAACAAGTTCAGCCGAAATCCCGTCTCGCCACCAGCGGGTTTCTGGATGTCCAAACCTCCCAGCAGCCGGGCCAAAAAGTTCAGCTCTTCTTTAGCAAGAGGGTTGGGAGCTATGTTCTCCTGCAGGAAACAGCAATGGGCTCGTTGGGCAGCTGCCTGGGAGATTGGGGCTGCAAGGAGCTTTGATACTCCATATATGTCCTTCATATATTTCTGATATTCCATACACATCCTTCAGAGGGATATAAACACATTTCCCTGTTATTCCTGGGACAGATTGTGCAGATAACCAGTAATCACCAGCTCGAGACTGGAAATGGTTGGTTGAATTTATAGACTCAGCTCAAGATACTCTTCTAGCTAAACTGGACAGATGAGAAATCTGTAAAGAAAGCTCTGTTTTTCTGAGGAGATTAAAATGGAAGCAAGCACATCCTTGCACGAACATGTGGATTCTTTAGGAAAATATTCCCTTCCCCTGGCTTCAAAGGACTGGGGAGGATTAGATGATGCTCTGAGAACAACAGAAAAGCTTCCCTGAACATATCCCATATCTAGAGACTAAGAATTTGACCAGTTTAAGCAGTGACAGGAACAGGACAACACTGACCTTTGCCTGGGATGCCAGGTTTTTGGATGATCCTGACACATGTGTCTCCACTGGCCGGGTGACACTGTACCTAGAGGGAAAACACGGAGCTTGTTTTGGGATGAGGCACAGCAACCAGAGAGAGCAGCACAGGATGCAGAATGTTAGGATAGTTTTCTGAAGACTGAACAATTGCAATGAGAAGATACAGCTCAGTGCAGTGCAATGCTAAGGCAATAAAGTGGGTGAGGGACAAAGCTGTGAGAAGAACACAGATCTCTTTGGATGGAAAGTGTACATTAAGGCAAACATGGAGAACAGAGAGGATTTCTTGACTGTGGTTACATTAAATCACATTTCACATAAGATGCAGCACCAGGTGAGAACACTCCTCGTCTCTACTCTGGACATAAATCCAATTTTGCTGTTTTCTACAGCTCTTTATACACTGTCCACACATGTCCTGGTGCAGGACAGCACCTTATAACAAAGTCAAGCTGATAATTAATAGCAAAACAGGCCAAAACCACACCAGGCTGAAGATGTGCTTCTGAACAATCCATCAGCATTTGCTTCAGGTTTCTACATAGAATAAAAATTACTTACATATTTGTTCCAAGTTTGAGGACTCTGTCTCCATAAAGCTCAAAAGATCCTTCCCTTTGTGGAGTAACGTAATTCCCAGCAGTGGTGAATTCAGCCCTTTTAACTTCCACTCCTTTGTGATTGAATATCCTTAAAAAAGAGGCATTATTGAAACATTTAGTAGTTTCAGTCCTGATTTTAGTACCTAATTCCTCTGCTTTCTGCACGAGGGGAATAAAACTTTAAAGTGGTTCCATGGCTCCTCTGGGCTAGCCCTTTCACCGAACTGGCTTTAATAGTCCTGATTTGTGGGTCTGAGCTTCTGGCAGAAGCGTGGCAGTGGTGAAGAAAGAAAGGAGGACTTCTGTGGGTGTTGAAGCTGTTTTTTTTACCCCAGGTTATCATTCAGAAGTTATTTTCCCAGGCTGTGTTTCATCTTAAGTATGGGTGAGGGGCATGGGAGGATACAAACATGGGACGAATCAAGGAAGGGTGGGGGAGTGACAGGGGGCAGAGGGCAATACAATGAATAAAAAGGGGAGGCAACACCTGGGAACTTGTTCCATCATTTGATAGTCCTCCGGGAATGTCTCAGATAACAAGGTAGGGGCTGCCAGTAATGGACAGGGCTCAGAATTTCCTTAACTGTGGGGGGGAACTAGGAAGAAACCAAAAATGCACTGCTACAAAACTTGATCCTGTACATTGCTAAATGCCTCTGGGATAAATGGGATAAATTACTAATAGCTAATTTACTGAGATAAAAACCTCCAAAAGCAGTTTAGCATTTCATTGCTGGGTGACTTAATCCCAAATCCTGTCCTTTACATAGTATTTACTGGAGGTTCAGCTATCCATGCAACAGGAAAGGCAGTTTGAGCTGGATTCCTGAGCCCTCTGGAATGAAATGCTCCTTCCTGAGCAGCCCCACACACGACACCAGCTCACCTGATGAGTCCTGGCACCTCTGCGCCCCACGGGACAGGCCCCGAAATTGGCAGCACAAAGCGACCATTCGAATTTTGCACTTTATCCTTCAGGAAGATGGAGACCTGCAAAAGGACATCATAAGCATCACACCCCTGGGGAAATCCTCTATGGACCTTCCCATCCAAATTCCCTGAAATCTGAGCTCTGCCTACACTGGGAAAGGTCTCCTAGAGCTCTTGATGTATATATGGGGATGTATTTACAAAGCCACTGATGTGGAATTATGGTCCAGAGGATAGGCACAGTGATCTAACATTTAAAAAATTATATTAAAAACTACGTCCTGTTCGTGCATGTGAGTGTGATGAGTGTGACCAATTTGTTTAGAGAACATCAAGACTCCATGCTCAGGTTTCCTACCAAGTTTCTTCTAAAAGGAAAAATAGACTTATCAGTCAACAGATCACACTAGTAGGGATTCCTTTTTTCATAATACTGTAGAATTATTCAGCATTATTGCAGTATATGTGCTCAATTTGTGAAATTTGAGTGCAATTACAAGCACATCAAGATGACTGAAAAGCACAAGCAACAAACCCAAACCTGCAGTGTTTATAAGCAGATGTCTTTGTATTCCAGCCCCAAACTCCCTATCATTTTCCCTTCCTAGCTGGATTGGGCTCTTACCCTGATGTGCATGTCCTGGAAGAAAATGAGAAGTGTTTGCCTGATGAGCTGGAATTCGCCATCAGAAAGACAATTGTAGGTCTGGAAAAGGAAAATCAAGGGTTTACAGCTTGCCAGGGTGCCATGTCCCACCCAGGGAAAGAGAGAACAAGTACAGCTGAATATTCTGATCCATTTGCAGGGGGAGAAAAGATGCTCTAAGGGGGCTGCTGGCCCCTGATTAATTATCAGTAATTATTGTCTGTGACTAAAAGTCTGATTTAATTTCCACTGAAATCAGTGGAGACTTAAATCAAGCTGAATAAACAATACGTTGATTTAAACTGGGCCAGCAGAAAAACACCACTTGACTCACAGCCCTCTCCAATGTAGCAATTCATCTCTAAGAGGTAAAAACCCCATAAAATCAAACCACATTGTGTCCCACCCTTTTCCTGAGGATTCTTACTTCAATCAGGCTCCGGAAGGTCTCATCCACCTGGTTCAGGATGCCAGGGGAGTCGGAGATGAAATCCTTGATGGCATCCAGGTGGTTAAACGTGACCAGCAGAATGTCCCTGGGCCGAGGGCACAGCAGCACTTGGTACTTGAAGGCCATAGTCATGAGGTCATAGAGCTGCAAAGGAACACAGGAATGTTGGTCCTGTCACAGAGGAAACCTCCTGGGCATGGAGAGAGGGATTCAGTCAGGCCAGTGCCTGCCTGTGGCACAAGGAACCATTTTAGCTTCCTTTCCTAATAAACAAGACCTCTGCAGTCCCATCCTCAGCATTCCCGCTGGGTCTCCAATGTCACCAGTGCTCAGTGAGGTCACACTTCAAGTGCTGGGTCCAATTCTCGGCCCCTCAGTGCAAGAGAGATATTGAGGGGCTGGAGCATGTCCAGAGAAGGGAGTGGAGCTGTGGAAGGAGCTGAAGCACCAGGAATGGCTGAGGGGGCTCAGCCTGCAGAAAAGGAGGCTCAGGGGGGGATCTTTTGGCTCTGCACAACTCCCTGAGAGGAGGAGGCAGCCAGGGTGGGTCAGGTTGGACATCAGGAGGAATTTCTCTATGGAAATGTTGATTAAGCATTGGAAGGGGCTGCCCAGGGAGGTTTGAAGTCCCCATCCCTGGCGGTGTCCAAGGAACAACTGGATGTGGCACTCAGTGCTCTGGGCTGGTTGACAAGGTGAGGACTGGGCACAGGTTGGACTCGATGCTCTTGGAGAGCTTTTCCAACCTCAGTGATTCTATGCACTTCAGCAACCCTGACACCTGGGTGAAGGGCTCTCTGGTAATCCCATTCCTACAATTTTTTCCTCAACTGGCTGTGGATATACTGTTTGCAGGCAGTAACTCTTAACATCTGCAAGACAGTCAGTACAGAAATACAGACATTTATCCACACTCATATACCATGTATGTGTATCTTTCTAATATACATGAAAACACCTGATAAACTTAAGGAATTCTTAGTGAACTTGTTCAAACCAAACATTTAGCTGCTCAAGCAGAAATTCTCAGTTCTGAAGCAGCTGATATCACCACGGATTTTCTTGGCTGAGAACCATTTTCACAAGGAAAGCTGTTCCAAAATGCTTCAAACTGGTGAAGCCATTAATTATTGCAACAGCAACTGGTGAAGGGCAGCTGGGGAGTGCAGCAGAGGCAGGCTGGGCAGCAGGACTGTGTTACCTTGTCCATGCTGGCCTGGTTCAGTCTCATGATGGAGGCGTGAGCCAGCCGGTCGTACACGGTGCGCAGCGCTTTCTTGGAATACAGATCCTGGGGTTTGAACAGCTCCTCCATGAATTTTTTGTTGAACATGGTGCTGATTATGTCGTTCATAACTGCAAAGACAAAGAGGCCCTGTGGTTTGCTCCAGAACAGCGTTCCTGGTCCATCCCAGCTGCAAGGCTCACACCGGGGTTACCTGTGCGGAGCAGGGACAGAGCACAACAGGAGAGGGGGAACAGCATCTCTGGATCCAGCACTGCCTCAGTCCCACCTGGGCTGAGCCAGCTTATGTCCCCCAGGGCAAAAATGCCACCTGAGCTGAAGGCAGCAGCCCCTGTTTCCCCATGGGAATAAGGCTGGCTTTGTTGCCCTAGTTTTACAGCTATGGTAGGTATTTTCACTTTTAAATAATGTTGCTTGTAGGCTGCTCTGATGTGTTATTATCTAAAAAATCTGATTCCTAAGGAGAGTGTTTTGCACTGTGGGAGATCTTTGCAGATTGCAGCTGCCTGGCTGTGCCTGTTCCTTGACACCCTCTGACACCATTAGTCTATTTTTTAACTTCTCAACGAAAGCTCCTGCACGGCTCTCTGTAATCTTTATTCCAGATGGATTAACCCTGGCAGGTATTTAATAAAGCATTTATATCCCTGGGATCTATATCAACACATTCAAGGCTCTCACAGCTGAAATATCTGCAGGCCCTAAAGTTTCAAATGCAGAACTCCAGACTTCCTTACTTGTGGTTCATTTTTAAATGTGTAAATTTAGCCATGGAACTGTTTTATTACTGAGGAGTTCTTGGAGCTCAGGAGTGCTGAGTGTAAGGGCTGTGCTCTGGTTATTGAACTTTTAATGCAAACAAGATGGAAAACATTGTGCAGTGGTTCAAGCACATGCAGCATCTGAGTTTTGTGCTGGATCTGCCACTTTTATTATCTCCCTGATACACTCTAAAGAGTTATCATCAATAAACATTTATTCCTCTGTCCAAAAAAAAGGGTAAATGAGTAAGTCAGGTCACAGATTAATGTGCAAGTGTGGATTTTCCTAAGCAGATGCCTGTTATAAAGTTCATAATGCCCGACAATTCTTGTGGATTAGAAAAATCTTAGAATAAACAATAAAAATAAAAAAATAAAAAAATGAAAAAAATGAAAAAAATGAAAAAAAAAAAAAAAAGAAAAAGGAGAAAAAGTGAACATACAGAGAGTGGTAGTGACCAATGGTTTGAATCATTGCCCTAATGATTCCCTAGGGGGGTCACACTCCTGGCTTTTCACATCTGTCCTACACCCAACAGACAAAACAAAGGTAATTTCCCTGTCACTTCATCTCTTCCTAGAGGATAAACTCCCTGGGGACTGCTGAGAGCCTGGGCAGGGAGAGCTGTGTTCCCAAGGGCAGAAGCCTCCTGAAATGATTCTCTCTCCTCTCTAAACCTGCTGGTTACAGGTTCCTCATGCACTGGTCACACACAGCCCCTGTGCTGAACCTGACAGGGCTCCTAGTCCTGGTTTAAACACCCCAAACCCACAGACAGATCTCAGCTTCTGAGCAGTCTGGACTACAAATACACCTAATTACAAATGGGAAAAAAGTTCCTCCTTCCTCTCTTCCTCTCAAATAAACTGGCCATAAAACAATCCCTACCTGCAATCTCAGGCAGAAATCCCCTATTTTTATTGGAGAAAATAAAATATATTAGTACTAGTAGATATTAGTATCTAGTTAATTTTGCAGGGAATCAGTTACGACAAAAATAAGAACTTCTGCTTTATACTGCTATTAAGGAAAATATTTTTAAGCTGCTTATGTGTGCTGCCCATACAAAGACTTCTCTGGTCTTTGCAGAGTCACAAACAACCCAAACCACCAGGAGACAGACACTTCCTAGTACACTGATTTTTCAAAAGAATCAAAGGTCTGTGTGAACCACAGACATAAATTATCTTCTGAAATTAAAACCTCTTGTGTGGGCTACAAAAAGAACTGAGAAAGACATTTAAAAAATTATAGCAGTAAAGGGCAAATTGATAATAAATCTCTCACATGATTGATAATAACAGAGCAAAGGTCTCAGGGGGGCCCTGGAGTGGCCATGGCAGGTGACACAGGAGCATTGGCCCAGGGACATGGCACAAGCAACACAGAAAAAGCAACTGAGCAGAGGGGGGAGGTCATCAACTGGGATGAGAGGAGGGAAACCAGTACAGCCTGTGCGATGGACAGGACTGGAGCTGGGGGGGATGGTGGCTTTGGCCTCCCCATGCCAGGTCTCTGGTGACAGACAGCACGTGTCACTGGCATGGCTGGGATGCATGACATGAGACTGGAGCTATGCCTGGGTGATGCTGGTGCTTCCTGGAGGATGTTTGGGGCAGCAGAAGGAATATTCTGAGTTCTGCACAGTCATCCTGCATGCTACAGGCTTGTGGTTCCTCAGGGAACCTTGTCACAGCTCCATCAGTGACAGCCCCAGGTGGTGACTCCAGGACTCTCCTGAGATCCCCTAGAGCACTGAGCACAGCCAAAGTGTTCTCTCTCACAGGAGAAGTGATGGGTCAGCCTGGGACCTGCCCCTGAGCCAGCCCTGTCTCGCTACATCACAGCTCTGGGCAGCTCCTCTTTGTTTTGGATGGGATGGAATCTGGTCCTGACTTCTGAGTTAAAGGCTGGGAAAAGGGTGTGCTTAGCAACAGGATGTAATGGTAAGAAAATAGCTGGGGCAAACTCCAGAACATCAGCATTTACCTTCAGTAAATATTAAAACCTATCAATGATGCTTATTTCGCAAAACATGAACTGTAACCTTGATCCCTCTCAAAAAAGGGCTGCTCAGAAGGACCCTGCAAGTTCTGCTCATGCTCATGGAGCAAAAACCTGAGATTCAAGAAATTAATTTGGATGAGCTTGGCTGAGGTGTGGGCAGCTGCTCCTTTGAAATCATCACTCTGCCAGGTGTGACCACCAGCACAGGTGGGTAAAGCAGCTGGGAGATGGAAAAGCCTTCGATCATCCCTGGAGTTCACCTGTCCAAACCCTGAGCAATGAGTTCGATAAAACCTTAGAAAAATAGAATATACCAAGTATTCCTGCATTTAAGCAGAAAAATGACCTGCACAATGCTCACACAATTACATGCTTGCATGAAGACAGTGGTAAAGAAACACAAGCACAATTTTTGCAAGCAAGACCACCAGGATAAAAAATTTTGATCCATTTATAGTCTTGGTTAAATTAACAGCTGATTTTTGAGGCCATATGATTTTAAGATATGGTCTGGTTTTTTTCACTGATTTCCAGTCAAAAGGGCATTTAAGAACCAGGTGAGCATTCTTGTTCATTTGTGACACTGACTGAAGGCTGCAGGAACAGCCTCAGGTGTTCAGGCACGATGAGCCCCAGGCGTGCACGTGGGGTTGGACTGGTGCATGCAGCCAGCAGTTACTGTACCTCGTTTCCTGTCCACATCTGTCCATTCATCTACACGAAGCATATAAAACAAAACAGCAGTTCAAGATGTAAGAACAATAGTTGCAAGGAGAAGGAAAGAAATAAAAAGAAATAAGCTTAAAAAAGAAAAAAAAAAGTGCTAACTAATGGATTTTGTCTTTTCTCATCAGCATTCAGCACTGAACGAGAACCTCACCCTCCCCTTGGATAAAATCCTGCTGCTTCAGTGCACATCAAATTTTACCTTTTGCATGAGCTTGGGTAGTTTCCAGCTGTATTTTGCACTTACAAGTAACCAACATTTGAGTGAACAGCTTTAAGCATCAACAGACACCTCAGTGTGGATGAACCACATCTTAGTGAAATTAATACACAATTTTTTGGAAGAAAAGAAAAAATCCATAGTGTGGACAAACTAAAACAGTCCAATTCTCCTGCTGAGATACTCCACCAAGATTTAATTTAGCTAAAATCCTAAACTTGTCCCTGCATGAACAGCAGTATACTTCTGTCAGATCAATCCCTCAATCAGGACACACATGAATAATTACAATTGCCCCCAAACAATACAAATAATTACAGTGAACCCTTTGTTGTTTAGCACTTCAGAAAGGACAGGCAGAAGGGACAACCATACCAAGCTCATATCAAGTTGATTTTTTATTACAACATCACAGAGCTTCCCGAGGCACATGCCCCATCCCGTGACAGAGAGGTGCAAGGACTTGTAAAGCAAAACTTTAATTTGAAGTTGTGAATACAGAGCTGCTTGGCTGTGAGCTGGAGTTTCATGGTCCATGTGAAGACACGAGGCTCTGCTTGTGTAAGGATTTTGGCCAAATGAGATTGTATAAAAGCCAGACAAGGGTTTCAGGAGCCATATTGGTACTTGAATTTCACACATTTGCACGTGCTGTGTCTGCACGAGATTTACAAATTTATTCCTGGAAATTCCTTCCCATTGCAAGGCAACCTGGTCTGTCCCAGGACCTGGGCTGACTCACCAAATCCTGAGTTATTTTGAGTCCCAAAGTGCATTTCTGAAGCTTTAACCCCCGAGCTGAGCACAGAGACATCAACTCGGACTCCACTTTCTCCTCCTGTGTGAGAAACCCCAAACCAACCTCAGCAACACCTTGGGGTTATAATTTCTGTTCTTACCACAGGAACTTCACTGAGCTGATCAACCCAACGGGCTGCGGTTCCCAGTGGAGACCACAAAACACTGAGGGCTGATTTCTGTGATAATTACTGTAGGAATTACTGCGATGGAGCTCTGAAATCGGGGCAAGGAAACTCCTGCCCGTCAGCTCGCAGCATCCTCTGGTGACAGCTCAAAGTGTCCCTGTATGTCCCAGGGCAACAACTGACAGAAGGACAGCCTCAAGCTGCGCCAAGGGAAGTTCAGGTTAGAAATTAGAAAAAAAATTTTCACTGAAAGAATGATTGGGCACTGGGATGCTCTGCTCAGGAAGGTGGTGGAGTCACCATCCCTGGATGTGTTTAAAAAAAGACACTCAGTGCCATGGTTTGGTTGATGAGGAGGTGTTGGGTCACAGGTTGGACTTGATGATCTCAAAGGTCTTTTCCAACCCAGTTCAGTCTGTGATTCTGCGGCATCCCGGAAACCAGCACCGCCGGGGGGAGCAGCCCGAGCCGCTATCGGGGAGGCGAAAGCGGGGACAGAGCCCTGCCCGGGAACACCGCCATCGGCTCCCGGGGCTCCGCTGGCACCGGGAGCGGAGGGAACCGTGCCCGGCCCCCGCCCGCCGCTCACCTTTGCGCGCCTTCTCTCCGGGGATGCTCTGGGCGCGCAGCCGCTGGTCCAGAAGGGGCGCGCCGTCTTGGCCACCCAGGGCGCGCCTGCGCAGCGTGCCGGGGTGAGTGTGCCATCATCCCGGTGCTTGTCATCATGCTGCTGTGCGTGTGCATCATCCTGGTGTGTGTCATCATCCCGGTGTGTGTCGTGTCATCGTCCCGGTGTGAGTGTGTCATCGTCTCGGTGTGAGTGTGCCATCATCCCAGTGTGAGTGCGCCATCGTCCCAGTGTGAGTGTGCACATTGTCACAGCGCGGGTATCATCCCCGGTGTGTGTGTGCATTGTCCCGGTCTGTGTGCGCATTGTCCTGATCAGTGTGCATTGTCCTGATCAGTGTGCATTGTCCCGATCCGTGTGTGCATTGTCCCTGTGCCATCATCCCTATCTGTGTGTGGAGCATCCCGATCCATGTGCATTGTCTCGGTCCCTGTGTGGATCATCCTGGTGCACAAGCACGGCTCCAGCGTATGAAGTTTGGGTTGGAAGAGACCTTAAAGCTCATCACAGTCCAATCTCTGCCATGGGCAGAGACCCCTTCCACTGTCCCAGGGTGCTCCAAGCCCCATCCAGTCTGGCCTTGGACACTTCCAGGGATCCAGGGGCAGCCACAGCTTCTCTGGGCAACCTGGGTGCCAAGGCCTCCCCACCCTCACAGGGAAGAATTTATTCATAATGTCCAATCTAAATGTCTTAGTTTATAAATACATGAGAAAATGTGACAGAGCATACCTCTGGACTGGCTGTGCTATTCCCACTGGAGCTATTCCCACTGACAGATGTCCAGGGCAATGCTGGAGCCCTCAGGTCCTCTCACAAACTGACCTGCCCAGCACTCGGCCTGAAATTAAACTTCTAAACCACTTAAACTACCCGCTGCCCTTCCCAGGTGCTCAGAACGGCGCAGACCACAGGAGCAAAGCGGCTTGAGGTCTTTGGGCAGGTGTTTATTGTCAGCACGTGCCACTACACAGGTGTCCCCTCCTGTGCCTGCTTCTGCACGCGCTTCTCCTGCTGTTCCCGTGCAGCCCTTGCTCTCGCCTGCCGCTCTCTCCTCTGCCTCAGTCTCACAGCTGCTTTCAGCTTCTGCTTCTCCTGGAACACCTGTGGATGCAGAAGGGAGAGAGATAAAGCTGCCTGCAGAGCTGCTCCCCAGGCTGGCTGCTGCAGGCAGAGCAGTTCCAGCAGGAGCCACACCAAATCCTCTCTCTGTGCCTTCCTTGCTCCAGGGAACCATCTGAGATTATTCTGTTACAGCCACCCAGCCAATCACTGAATCATTCAGGTTAGAAAAGACTTCTGAGACCACAGAGTCCAACTGTGACTGACCCCCACCTTGCCAACCAGACCAGAGCACTGAGTGCCATGTCTAGTCATTCCTTGGATACCTTTGGTCCAGTCCTTTGGTTAGAATTTAACTGGACAGAAAATTAGCATTTACAAACCTTAGGCACGTCCAGCTTTTGGTTCTGCCCAGTTATACCAAGATCTACTGCACGCAGCAGTTACACTCATATTCTGAGCAGATCAAGGCTGACAGGGGCTGCACCCACGTTTCTGTTCCAAACTGCCATCAAATTATCTCACATATCAGTTCCCAGACCAGGATTTGAGAAAGTAGCTGGTTTGAATACCACATTTTTGAGCAAACCAGTGGTCCAATCTGAAGTGCCTGAGTACAGCATGTGTCAATGTCTCCCATGGAGCTCTTGGCTGAGCTCAGGCAATTCTCTACAGACAGGATCAAAGTCAAAGCCTGGCTTAAGAGGACTCTGCTATCAGTCTAACTTTTCCAGAGGGGTTTCTCCCTGCTCCATACCTTGCGACACAAAGCCTTCTTGACCAGCCAGCGCTTGGTGACGTGGCGTGTGTAGGGCTGGGGGGGGCTGTACTGGATGTCCAGCTGCTTGCAGGTGTTCTCAAAGGTGCTGTAGTTCACCCGGCGCAGATACCCCAGCATCTTCCTCCGCCGGTCCAGATCCATCAGCATGAACCGGCGGTTCCTTATGTCCTGCAAAGCACCCAACCTTCACTCCACTGCAGGCAGATTGTCCTGCCATTCCAGTAAATGACAATAGACCAGATTTGGGCTGAAAGGGAACGGTCAGGTTAAGGACAGAGTCTTAGAACAACTTCTGTTGGCAGATGCTGCAAGTACATCAGGTCAGCACAAGCTGATCTAAGGAGTTTTAATTTGCTTTGCCCTGGAATTGCTTTCTCCCTTCCACGGCTGCACCTTCACCTTCTCTGAAGACTGTTTTCAGCTTGTGTACAGCTTCAGGCTGTGCCAAAGCTGCAGGGAAGGTCTTCTGGCTAAAACCTGTTTCTCTTAAAGTGTGCTGCTTCAGAATAACACAAGCATTTACCTTTGTTTTGCAGGAAATTAAATATGAAGATAATCTGTGACTTGGCTCTCACTGTCTGGTTGTTCTTTGGAAGGGCACAAGTGTAGCCTGAGCCACACCAGTCAGGGCAATCCCTCAAGGGAGACATCTCCCTGTCCTGTACGAGTGATTTGTATAAAGAACAGACTTCAGCCAAGGAATTCCGAAAGGTCCAACTTCACTGCAGCGCTTGGTACAGCTTCTGGCTTGTAATAAAAAGCTCCATTCTGTTCTCTTGTACCCTTCAACTTTTCATGAGTAACAATTATGCACTTTTTTCAAATGCAGTTATCAATCCATTTCCCACCTACTGCCCTGCATAAAGAATCTTTGATATCTGTTTTATGAACATAAATTCAGTTGAGATGCCTCAAATTTGAGCCTGAACCCAGGTAGCTGCAGGCAGGGGGAAGAGGACATGCACACAGTGCTGTCCACCAAACATTTCCATGAGCAAAATAAGCACAAACTTTACTCTTTGTTTGTTACTGCAGCTGCATTCATTAATTAGTGAAAACTAAGTGGTGAAGCCACATCTGCAGCGAGGAGAAATGGAGTTCAACTCTGCCCAGAGGAATCTGCTCAGCCGTTTCCTCCTCTACAGTAACAAACCAGAACACAGCCCAGAGCCGGCGAGAATCCAGCTGTGCCTGAGCCAGCAGCTCCCCACACTGGCACCAGGGAACAGCTGTTACTATTTTATAAACCTCCTTAGAAAAGCCATAATCCCCAGGATTAAAATTCTCTCATTACAACTGAGAAAAAGACCTGAGCAGCTGCTGCGTGTGGGCTCAGATCCCCGAGTTACCTTGGGATGCCTCTGGAGGTGCTCCTCGAGCGTGCGTATCCTGGCAGTCAAAATGGCAACTGTAAAGGACAGAGAAAGAAGCTGTGTGAGGGCAGCAGCTCTCCCAGGTGATCCAGGATAATCTGCCTTGCCTCAAGCTGCCAGCTGAGCACTGCTGCCCCTGCAGGTACCCACAGCAGCACAGCAGGGACTGCCCACGGCAAAACGCTGCCCACAAATACTGCCCACGACAAAACACTGCCCACAACAAGCACTGCTCACAGCAAACACTGCCCAAAGCAGCCCTTGCCCAAGCCCACTGCACAAAAAACCCCAACACACAACCTACATAGCTGTGACTGTTATGAGGCTGCTGAATTAGAGGGTAAGATTTTAGCAGCACTTCATATAAATTTAACTGTGAATGTATTCCTCTTGCTCTCATTCAATTACCAGCGATTTGACATTTATTTCACCTCACTGGATTTAAGCTCTGGGGGAGCAGATAGCAATAAGGGTTTTTTTTTCCAAGGGCAGCAGCCAGGTCTTTGGGATTTCGAGCTCTGGAGGGAGGGGCTGGTGGCATCCTGAGGAACAGAAGGGCTTTACTGATGACAAAGGAGTTGTCAGTGTTGGTCAGCGCAACATGGCCTTTGTCCCTGCATTGTGCCCATTATGCTTCAGCCACAGCTCTCTGATGCAGAGAAAAAATTGGGTTCTGTGGCTGAATTTGGTTCATTTTGGGAACAGCTGCAGCTCAGTGCTTCATGTCACAGAAGCACTACAAGCAGAATAATGCACACACTGCCTTTGGAGGGTGGATGTGGAGCAGGAATTTGGAAGCAGCCTCTGTAACACTTCCAGACCTGGAGCAGTCCTGCAGGGCATCCTGCAGGCTACCTGCCTGTCAGCAGCTGTCCTGGAGGAGATTCTCCTGAATTTTACAGCAAACTGGAAGTGCTAGGGTGGGAACAGCTGAATAGAGAAGCAGGGATGTTTCATCTGCCAACAATACCCTTCCCTTTTTTAACTTGCCTTGCACCTCAAAGGAGCCATTGTCTTTGGGAGACCTCCTGACCTTCTTCACCAGCTGCTGTATCTTTACCTTCATCTTCTCCTTCTGTGGGTCACAGAAAAGAGGTTGTCACTGTCTCAGAACACTAGAGGTCCGAGACACTCAGCTCTCTTCCCAAACACCCAGATAAAGGCTTTGCAATTCAGACCTTTACTCAGTGCTTTTACATCTTAAGCTGAAGTGGCAAGCATAGAGGAATGGCATAGAGATATTTGTGCCACTTTCCTACCTGTTTGTTTTCTGGGCATATGGAAAGTAAAAATAACTTGAAGGACATCTGCTGTCCAGTGCAATGGTTTCTAGAACACAGGGATTCAGCCATGAGCAGCAACAGAACAGCTCATTGCCCTGTCACCCCTGAATACTTTATTCTCTCATTTTAATATGTAATTGTTACCACTTTAGTGTGATAAATTTTAAGAGCAAACCAGATTTATCACTGTATTTCATCACACCACATTTACAGTCACTTAGAAATACAGCAAATGAAAGATATTTAACAACATAGACAAGTCTCACATGAAGGTGTTCATTAAATCTCTTTTTTTTTTCAAGCAAGCAGAATGGCACTGACCTGACTTGCCATTTCCAGGGACAGCACCCGTTTCACCACATCATCCACTCTGCAAGGAGATGGCAAATGAGCTTAGAAACTAGAAACAAATCTATTTAACAACAGAAATGAACTCAGGTTCTCGGAACATACTCACTTTTCTCAGCTTTAATTTACAATTTTACAGGGACTCACCTCCCCTCCCAAAGCTGGCAGCCATAAACTGGTGCTTACTTCTCTAAGCAAAATCATGGCTCAGATTACAGGAGCATCGAGTCATTTTGCTGCAGAAATACTTAATTTAAAGGCTGATTCCTTCAGAGAGCAGTGAAAGTCACAGTCAGGCCACTGGGGGCCCTCCCTGCACCACACACAAGCAGCTCTGCATCAGAGCACAACAGTGCTGAGCCCCAGAGCCCAAATTCGGCAGCAGCTGAATTCATGTTGAGTTGTTTAACAACACTCCATCACCTAAGTTCAAGACAGGCACAGATTATTTGCAAGACGACTATTTCTAGTATTTCAAGGTTATTTCCTTTTTTTTTTTTTTTTTTCNTTTTTCCTTACAGACTACAAAGCCCACAGAGGATGTGAGCAACCAGGACTCGATCTCACATGGAGTGAACAATCAAGCCCTGACCACTGTCTGTGTCTGTAAATTTGTCTTTCAAACTGACTTGGCAATTTTTGTGCCCACAGAGCATTAATAATTCATTAGTGAGCAGATGACAGCTTCCACATACCATGGTTATGTGTAAGATACAAATCCCTGGAGAGAGCAGCCATTCCCTCTCCCTGTTCATACCTGCTCATTATTGGGAGATTGGCATATTCCTTTTTCAGCATGGTGGGAGGAAGATCATCTAGATGGCTGGGGATGTCTACAAAGAGATAAACATTCAAGGAAGATCAGGACAAAGCCAGAGCTCTGGTCCTGCAAACCAGATCAGATGAAACATGTTCTGAAGGAAACTAGCTGTGTGCTCCAAACAAGAACTGAGCAGATACAAGAGAGCAGGAAATGAGTGAAAAAATAGGTTCAGTCTCTTCCCTTCAGTACTTTGGATTTACAACATAGTGTACATGTATTTACAACAATCCACTGAGCTCAGAGATCACAGAATACCAAAACAGTTTGTGCTGCAAGGGACCTTAAAGCCCATTTGATTCCACTCCCTGCCATGGAACACCCTCCACTATCCTAGGTTGATCCAAGACCTGTCCAGCTTGGCCTTGGAGACTTCCAGGGATCCAGGCACAGCTTCTCTGGGCAACCTGTGTCAGGGTCTCATCATCCTCACAGATCTCCTGCTACTGACAATTGTTCACATTCAGAAGGAGGGGAATCTTCTGAGTAACTCCTGAGCTTGCAAGGAACTATTTCTGGAATGATTTGTGCCATGAGAGTACAGCTCTGAGCATGTCAACAGCAAAACATTTGGTGCTGTGGATCCTGACATACCTTTCCTCTTCTTTGACACAGGTCTGGCATAGCCCCTGGCTGCCTGGAGCACAGGACTGCAGGCTGGGTGGGAGAAACAGAAAAATATCAGATTTGTGTGCACTTCTCCAGCTCTGCACACATCAAATACTGCTTGGTCTGTATGGGGTCAGAGCACTAGGGTGATCAGACACCAGGCAGATCTTTAGTCCCACAAGAGAGTGGGATAGTTCAGTGTGGCTCCCACAAGGTGCTAAAACAAACCAAGCTGTGCTGCTTGGGAGTGAGCAATTGCCGAGGACGGAGCGGCAGAACAGGCTGCACACACTGAGCAGAGTGTGAGGGCTTCCCCGGGCAAATGTCTTCATTTACAGGGTATAAACTTCTGAATTAACTGATGAATTAACTCAATCTCATTAGCGATGTGGAGGGGCTGCTCTGGACCACGCCAGTGTCAGTGACACCTGGGGACAACCCGGGGACAGCCTTTGTCTGACACAGCTTGGTACAGACGCGAATATTCATCATCAGCCGGAACTTCGTCTTCTTTGACCTTTCAAGAACAAACTCTTCCATCTGCTCTTTCAGGGCCCCGCTGCTGGAATCAGGACCTGCTTCAGGCCGTTCGCCTGTGCCCGGCTCCGCCACCTCCGCTCGCCCCCGCTGATCCGAGGGACCTCCAGCATCCTGCCCGCGCCCCCCTCCCCAGCTACACATCGGCTACCCCCAAGGTCACCCGGCCCCTTGTCTCGTTTCAGAGGGGACAAATAATGAGGCCGATGTATGGGGCCCCCTGAGTGACTCCCGGCCACCCCCGACCCCGAGACCGCCCCTTTCCCCGCACCCTCAGCTCCCACCGCGGCCCCGGCGGCTCCCCAGTTCCTCCAGAGGGGTCCACTTCCCTTTCCACCCTCCCTTCCAGCAGCCTCCCGAGCTCCCTGTGCCCCTCACCGGGCTCTGCCCTGCCCAGCACGGCGGCCCCGGAGCGGGCCAGCCCGGCCAGGCCGCGGCCGAACAGCGCCAGCATGGTCCGCGCTCACCGACACGCCCGCATGGGCGCCGCCATCTTGCCCACCCGCGACTGCCGAGTGCCGAGACGGAGCAGAGGGAGCGAACGCCGAGCGCATCGATGGCCGTCGAGGGTTCTGGTCCTCTCCCTGTCTTCGTCCTGATCCCGGTCCCGGACCCCTAACTGTCCCCATCCTTGTCCCGGTCCCCGTCCAGGTCCCATATCCATCTCCATCTCCATCCCCGTCTCGGTTTCGTCCTCTACCTGTCCCTGTCCTCGTCCTTGTCCTACTCCCGGTCCCGATCTCCGTCCTGTCCCCGTCTTAATCCCGTCCTCAACCCCATGCCCATCCCCGTCTTGGTCCCATCCCCGCCTTTGGTTCCGGTCCTGTCCCAATCCCCGTCCGCGTCCTCATTCCCGTCCCCATCCCCTTCCTGCAGAGGCGCCTGGGTTGTTTGTAGCACCTCCCGCTTTATTTCGGAGGGAGACGCTCGGGAAGGAACACACAGAGAGCAGGGTGGAGCCGTGCAGCGCCCCGGGCTGCGGCTGGAACCCCGCGGCTGGATCCCGCATCCCGGGGCTCCCGCTGGCGGCCCCGGTGTCGCTGTCCGGCTCCATCCCGCTCTAGTCCGCCCGGCACTCGTGCAGCTCCTCCGCCCCGCCGATGCGGAGCCCCTGCAGCAGCGGGAAGGTGGCGGGGGGCTCCTCGAGGAACCCCCAGTCCTCCGCGCCGCCGCCGCCGTTCCCTCGGCCTCCCAGGTTCTCGTAGAACCGGGGAGCGGGCTCGGGGAGCAGCCGCTGCCCCCGGTACCCCGCGCCCCCCACCCGCGCGTACTGCACGGGCTCTCCGGGACTCTCCTGCCGTACGTAGGGACGGGGCAGCGCCGAGAGTGCGGCGGGCAGGACGGGATGTTCCTTCCCCGGCTGCTTCCCCGGTTCCCCTTCCAGCACGGTGACCGTGGAGATGGCGGCCGGGCCGGGCTCCCTCGCGGCGAGGACCTGGAGCGGCTCCTGGGGACCAGCGGAAGATCACAGCCGGTGCCATCTGCCCCTGCTGTCCTCCACAGTGCTAGGTGGGGACTTGGGGGCCGGGGAGCAGCCGCCCGGTCTCACCTGCGGCACCGCTGCCGGCACCCACTTGCCCAGGCTGCTGTTGGCGGGGTCGGGGACACTGGGCCAGAGCTGCTCCTTCATCCTGGGGACCACGGGGATGAGAGGACTCAGTGAGGCGGGCTGGAATGGGTGGCCTCAGTGCTGGACTGGCTCCCACCTAGCTCCCGGCGGGATGTCAGCACCTCGCAAGGCCACCCTGTCCCACCCTCCTGGGGCTGGGCTCTCGTACTCACCGCTCATTCTTCTGGAAGCAGACGAGCAACACCATGAGCACGACAAAGACCAGCCCCAGGCTCAGGAAGAGGAATTGGATCTCAGTATCATCTAGGAAGCGGGACAGGGTCACAGGGAACTTCAGTGGGCACCGCCAGCTGTGCTGTGCCGTGCCATGAGGCCGGGCCAGGACCAGGGGCTGCAAGTCCCCTCCCATGTCCCCCCCATCCTGGGTGGCTGCAGCCCTCACCCAGCACTGTTGTCACCAGGGTCAGGCTGGTGCCATTGGTGCCGCCAGCAGCTGTGGATGCCATGATGTGCACCTTGTACAGGGTCGATGGCTTCAGCCCCCGGATGACAAAGGACCTGAGGGGAGGATTCACGGTGGCACCTGGGGACACAAGGGGCTGTTGGTATGACAGAATCCCCCTACCTGCACAGCCCCTCAGCTGGCAGGGAGCCCTGTGAGGGACCCATACAACTCCTTGAGCCTCTCTGAGGACACAGGGGCTCCTGGTATCTCCACCCAGCACATCCAGATGGGACAGAGGGCAGGGTCAGTGGTGCTGCAGGCAGGACTCACTGGCCACGTGGGTGATGCTGTTAGCCCAGAAAATGGTGTAGCTGGTGATGAAGCCGTTCTGCATCTCCACTGGCAGTGGGTCCCAGCACAGCTCGGCCTCTGACTTGCTGATCCTCTTCAGGTGAAGCTTTGGGGCATGGGATGGTGCTGGAAAGAGCAGGGAGGGACCAGGTGCTGAGCAGAGCCACTGCCTCAGGTGGGAACAGACTGGGGCGGGGGATCCCACTCCCAAGGTGTGGGCATCAGGACCTGCCCATGCCTTAGGGGAGCTGAGAGCCCATTCAGAGATGAGGCAAATTCAGCCCTTCAAGCTGAGCTCTTTGGTACAGCCCCTGGATTAGGGGTACATGAGGAAGAGGTCGTTCCTCCTTTTGGAAGGGCAAAGTCTTGGTGATGGGGCACCCTTCCCACGTACCCTTCTGCTGGGAGTAGGCTGTGGTGTGGACAGGCACTCCGACAGTGCCCTTGTAGAGGGGGTACAGTGAGATGTTGTACAGCTGGAAAGGCTCGATGCCATCTGCAATTGAGAGCAGAGGAGGCCGGGAATTGGGGGCATTGGCTGCTGAGACCCCCCAGCTGTGCCTCCCCCCCACCACAGCACCAGCCCTCCTACCCTGGGGGTGCATCCAGAGGAAGGAGGGAGGATGGGGAGCGGGCTAGGGGCAGGGCTTGGTCCTGATTTGGTCAGGATGGGTGCCGGCCCCCTGGGACAGCTGACCAGGGGGTCAGGGCCCCCTGGCAGCCCCCACTTACCCTGGATAAGGGCTGTGGTGGCTGCCCCATCATGCTCTATCTGCCAGCACGAGCTGCAGTGCCTGGGCTCTCTTGTCACCTGCTGCCACTCCAGGATGTAGGCTATCACTGGGGCCAGTGGTGCCTCCCAGTGCACCCAGAGGCTGCGCTCGCCCCCAGGCATGGCCCGGAGCCCAGCCAGGGGCTGACCTGCACGGGACAAGCAGCAGAGATTGTGGGAGAGGAGAGCAGCTCTCCCACATCACCCTCTGTGTGCCCGGCTTTGGAGTCTGCTCTCTCCTCATCCTGGCTGTGCACCCCATGGCAGCCTGCTCGGAGGGAGCAGAGCCCCAGGGGACACGATGTTTCGGGCACTGCCCTCACCTTTCCTCTCCAGGAGCACGACCTCGGTGGGTGCCGACTCTCCGGCGGCATTGTAGGCTGAGAGATAGACCCTCCCGGTCCCCGCGGGCACCGAGAAGCTGCACTCGGTGTGGGTGGTGTTGCAGATGGTGGGAGGGTCCCTGCCCCTCCTCCGCAGGCTCAGGGTGACACGGTAGCCCAGCACTCTCCCGTTGGCCTCCCGCTGCTGTGGGGCCTGGGTGCGGGCAGGGAGTGTGGGTGTCAGTCCCTGCGGGGATCTCAGCCCCCAGGGCAATGCCCCGGCAGCTCCCGTGCCCCCCGCCTGCCCCTGCTCACCTTCCAGCGCAGCTGCACCTCCACCCGCCCCTCTGTCCCGGCCGGCTGAACCCCCCACCACGCGTCCAGCTTCCCTGTGGGGGCTGCAGCAGGAGAGGGATGGGAGAAGCTGAGAGGGGCCCGTGTGGCTGTGTCCCCAACGCTGCGCCCTGTGCCCCCAGCACTGTGCCGCCTGCTCGGGCAGAGGGGACCCCCTGAGTGACTCACACTCACCTTTCTCGTGGGTGGTGTAGTTCCTGCCCGGGCTCCACTCGCTCCAGGAGGCCAATGCCGATGCTGAGCTCCGCCGGCACCGCATCTGGAAATGGTACTGCGTGCCGAAGAGGAAGCCGCAGCACTGCGCCGTGCCGGCCTGGCCGATGATGCCCGTGACCTGGGGGCAGCCGGAACAAAGGCTGTGCTGGCTCCTGTCTCGGGCAGGGGCCGGCCCTGGTGCGGGCGCGGGGGGACACCTTGCCGTCCCACTCACATGGGGACCCTTGGAGCAGAGGGAGGCTCCTGGCTCCTGTCCTGTCCCACTGCCCCAGCAGCACTCACCAGGGCCCAGGCAGGGTCCTCGGGTGCCCGGTAGCGCAGCTCACACTGCAGCTCCATGTGCTCTGTGCCCCATGCCATATCCCAAGCAAGGGCAACGCAGTCGGTCTGGAAGGGGATGGACTGGATGCTCTGCAAGGTTGGGGGGTCCAGCTTGGCTATAGGAAGAGGAGGGGAGATTTGCAGAAGTTTGTGGTGGGCCCAGAGCTACAACCTCACATGTGGCTTTTGTTAATGCCAAGAGCTGCAGCCAGGGTGCTGCAGCAAGAGATGGGGGGAACCACCCCAAAACATTTAGGAGAATGGCTGGTGGCAAGAGACAGGAGCTGGTGTGTGCATCTGCTTGAGATGGAGTAATGCTTGTGAGCAGAACACTGGCACAGCTCTGCATTAATACCTATGCAGAGAAAACAGATTCCATAGGGCCTGGTGTCTGGAGCACCCCACATTTGGGTCTGCTTGGGGGTGAGAGTGTGGCACAGCCATGGAAGTACTCAGCTGGTTCCTGGGCAACCCTTCCCCAGCCTAAGGTCAGGGAAGATAAGTCTCTCCATCTGGGAAGGCTCCTTTTATAAATAGTTTATAAGACCTGGATCCATTATTAATAGAACTGCTGAATAAATGGGTAATCAATTGCTGCAGGAGCTGTGGAGTGCAGCAGGTCAACTGGCAGCTCATAACCTGCCGCATGCGGAATGTGGCGCTGGCCCCGATTCATCCCGGCAGGACATCCATCATGAAACCTGCCCGTAAAATGTGATCTCAAGGCCCCAACCTGCTTTAATGTCACTCTAATACCCCTGTCACTGCTGATGAGCTTCCTTGGCCCCTGACCTCTATGCTGCCACTCACCCACGTCCATGGGGTCAAAACAGAGATGCTGTGACTCAGCCGTGCCCAGGGCATTGGTGGCAGACACCCAGATCTCCATTCTCCGGTACAGCTGGAGCAGCCGGCGTGGCACCGTGCAGTGGCTATGCCCTCCTTGTGGGGTGCAGCCCGTCACTGCCTGGCCTCTGCTCCTGTGGCACACAGAGCAGTGGGCTCGGGGTCCCTCTGGCAGAAGGTGAGGCTTGCTGTGGGGTTTGGCAGGGGATTGTGGTCCCGGGACTTACCCGGTGCACTTCAGCACAACGCTGGTGGGGAGGTGGCTGTCGGTTCCCTGCTCCCATTGGCACGTCAGCCCATAGTCACTGATATTCAGGATGCAGCTGAGGTTGAGGGGCTTCGCAGGAGGGTCTGGGGGAGAAGAGCCAGGAAAGAGCCTGAGCAAGTGCCTGTCCCTGCTGGGGAGGAGGGTGACCCATAGAGGCAGCAGACTTACAACCCGCCCTGATCTCAGCCATGCCAACGCGCTGCTTGGTCCCATTCCACTCCACACAGCACCACAGCCTGGCCTGTGTGTGGTTGAACTGGGGAAGGGTGAGGTCGGACACCTCTGTGCCCCCTGGACCCTGGCGCTGGCTCCCAGCCACAAGCTTGTTGTCCAGCATCCAGCTGATCCGGACCTTCCCCTGCTCCAAGCCACGGCAGAGCTCTCTCTGGATGGTGCAGGACGCTGTGACAGCCGAGCCCAGGGGCACAATGGGGGAGCCCACAGTCACCGAGGCACAACCCAGTGTCCCTGCAGGCAGGAAAAACGTGTCATATCCAGGGCACAGCTGTGACAAAGCCGTCTCAGCTCCTCAGTGCTCAGGCAGGACATAGGGACGAGCCTCTTTCCTTAGACGGGCCCCCTATCTGTGGAGAGGAAGAGCCGAGCGTTGGGCAAGCCATCGGCACGTGCCAGGCCCCATCCTGCCCGCGCCTGCCGTGCTGCCGCCGTTCCTGCCTGCCCCGTGGCCCCGGGCAGCCCGGCTGGGCACAGGCTGCTGGGGATGCTGTGGCTGTGGGACAGGACGGGATGGACCGCACTCACCGCCCAGGTGGAGGAGCAGGAACAGGGAGAGCTGCAGCAGGAAGGGCGTCCCAGCACCGCGCCTGGCCATGGTCTCCTCCGTGGCTTTGGCATCACCTGGAACGGAGAAAGCGGCTTGTCCTGGGGGTCGGCAAGGGTTGGGGACGAGGTGAGCTGAAGCAGCCGGGCTCCATTGTCACCGGCGCTTCCTGGAGCAGAATGTCCTTTCGCTGTCGGCGTCAGTCCTTCCCGCAGCCCTTCTGACACCTCCGCCCCCGGCTCGGCGCCCGCACCGCCGCAGCCGCCGGCGTGGGAAGCGCAGTGCAGAGACCCCGGAACGCGGGTGCCTCCACACCGCCATCATCCCCGCACCCCATCCCGGGCACAGCACCCTGTGCCCGGCCACAAGCACGGGCTGATTTTATCTCCACTATCTCCAGCCGCTGCCGGGCAGAGATTTGCGGTTTGAGGGTGGGTGAGGGCGGCGGAGGGCGATAAGCTGGGAGAGGGAAGCGAATGACCGACAGCAGCAGAGCGGGACTGGCTGGAGCTGCGAGGTCCTGCCCACGCCCCTCCCGGCTTCCCCCGACAGCGGCGTCCCTTGCCTGCTGCTGGGAATGGCCCTGGGAGCGGTGATTGCCTCTGCCCGGATCCTCTCCCCGGATGGGTCCCAGACGCACTCGTGGCTCAGGAGGGGCTGCGCACACTGTGCCCGGCTCCTCATGCCCCAAGCCAACACCCAGAGAGAGACAAAGCACTCGAGTCTGGGAAGTCGGACAGAGCACTCGGCATGTGCGGCTGTCCCAGGGAGGGGACTGGGTAGAGCAGTCACAAACCAGATGCTGCTCAGTGGGACCTGGGAACCACGCACCCACCACATCCCTACCTCACCTCCATCCCTACCTCACCTCCGTCCCTACCTTGCCTGCATCCCTGCCTCTCCTCTGTGTCCGGCGTGTCTGGCTGCCGCTCACCTCCTGCTCCCAGCACAGGACTCCGGCTGCCAGTGGCTGGCCGTGCTCAGTCTGTTTGCTAACATGCTGCTTTCCCCCCGGTTAGTTCCTCAAAACCAGGGCCGTTAGTTGCTGTGACGCTCTGAAGAAGGTGATTGCAAAACACTTCCCTGAAGTCTGCAACCCCCTTGCTCGCCGCAGGCAGGAAAGCCCATGGGACAACACGAGCACCCCGAGCAGCACCCGGCCTCCACCCTGCCCGCTCCAGTGCAGGACTGGGCACAACCGAGATGTGGCACAGACAATTCCTCACTCCAATTGCCCTGGGGCCACCCCCTGGGGCTGGGGGACACAGCAGAGGAATGTGAGCTTCGGAAAGTGGCAGGAGGCCATGGGCCAGGGAATTAGCAACTCAAGGGGGAAGAGGAAAACTCAGCTGTGGCTGCCAGAGTGGGGTGATGCCACTTGGAAGCAGCTCACATTCCCAGTCTGTGTTCGTGTCCAAGTCCATGTAGTCCAGCTTGCCACAGGGTGAGCAGCCTGCAAGATGCCCGAGGGCAGCCCATGATGTTCCCACCAGCATCTCCCAGTACTGACCATTAACTCCTGTTATTTCAACAGCTCCTTGCCTGGGGCTGTGCCAAGCTGCTGTGCCCACCCGTGCCAGGCTGGAGCACAGCCCTGGTGGGGAATCCTGTGTCTGGTGGGATGGGGCTGGCATGGGGGGTAAACAGAGGGTTGCTCAACCCTGCACACTCTCACAGCCTTCTGCAACCACGGCAGCTGTTGTGCAAAGAGCTGTTTACTTGGGGGTTGGGGTGGTGTTTCATCTCCATGACATGCTACAGTGCTCAAATAGCCCCATGCTGCCAAAATCTGGGGGGCCAGAGGGGTCCTCTGGGATCAGGATGTCTCGGTGTGGTGGGAGACCAGCCTGAGGGGATCTGGCTTTGCCTTCTGCAGAGCCGGATGCTGGCCTGAGAGGATGGCCTGGGGCTCTCACTGCTGACCCCACAAGCCTGACAGTCTAAGCAGAGGCACTTTTCCCCAAATCTGCCCTGCTTGTACCGGGTCAGGCTGCTGGCAGGGGTGGGATGGGGGCTCAGCACTCTGTGCTGGGACACGGGGCTGATGCCCACTGCCTGCCTGGGCTGGGGGAGCTGCCCTCGCAACATTTCCCTGGGGTGTAGCAACCCGCAGGCGTTCGGGACGGAAGCTGGTGCCGTGCGGGCTGTTTACCAGCCGAGCAGGAATAATCCGTGGGTAGCCATGGCGACGTGGGCATCTCCGTGGGAACCGAGGGCGTAGTGCTGCAAACACCCAGCTGGACACTGACAAATGCCCGCCGCCGATGGGGCCCTGCCACGGGCTAGGATCGGGGTGGAGAGGGGACCTCGCGTCCTGTCCTGTCCTCAGGCTCACCTCGCCCGTGCTCTGCAGGGAAAGGGCTGGTCCCGGGAGGCTCCAAGTGTGCCAATCTGCCGGGACAGCAGCCCAAGAGAGGAGATGGAACAGACAGGTCTCCTGACAGCGCTCTCGGTTCCCCTCTGGCTCTGAGTCACGCTCACAAGCCCACAGATCCCATCCCTATAAAGGGACAGGAATACGAGGCAGGGTGCAGGGTGCCACCCCTGCAGAGATCATGAGCTGTGGGTCCCGGCCAGCCTGGCAGAGGTGCTGGGGCATGAGGTTGCACGGGGAAGAGGCGGCTGGGGTGTGGGAGCCAGCTGGGTGACAGAGGGTCCCACGGTGCAGAGGCAGGTGGTGACACAAGCCATGGTGCAGGACAGCAAGGGGAGCACAGTTTGGAGGGAGGGTGGATGCTCACAAAGCAGGTTTGGGGGTGAGTGGTGGGGCAGTGGCTCCCGGTTTGTGCCATAAGAGCCTCCCAAGCCTGAGGCCAGCAGGCAAGGGGGAAGGTGGAAAGGGGAAGCAGCTGCGGGGTTTTTCCTGGTTGCAGTGTATGGGATGCGGACCAATGGCATTGGGCAGTAGCCCGTGGGTATGGCCAGACTGTGTGGACAGCTCTGGTTTCAGTCCACAGGCAACAGCCTCACATTTGGTGCCTGGGAGCTCTCAGCTACACCTCTGTTTCCCGTGCCTCTGATTCCATCCCTGCTGGGTGGATCATTGCTCTTAAACAGAATAAAGTACATTCCTGGTGCGTATCAGCTCCACAGGCAGCAAAACCCAGCTCCCCTAAAGGGATTTTCCCTTTCTTCTTTTCATTCCCTAAAAAATTAGAATATTGCTGGTCACATAAGATGCAAGATTTAAGTGCAAAAGCTTCTGCAATCTCTAATGGGTAAGGAGAGCTGGTTAATTGGTGCCCAATGCAATTAATTCACACTACCCTCTTCAGCACTGAGGAGGGAGCAGAGGGCTCCCATCAAGTCACTCTGGGTGGGCAGAGGTGGTCAGGAGAGAACCTTTGGCTCCTGCTGGCATCACCAGGGGACAGGGGGACATGGGCAGCCCACCAGCACAGACACACCCCTGGGATAGAATCCCATCCAGGATCCCATCCTATGTCTGCAGGCTCTGGTCACCCAAACACCAGAGATGTCCCCAGTGCTTCTCCCTGCTGTGCCACTGCCAGCTCCTCCCTAGCAAGGCAGCTGCAAATTGGAGAGGATTGATGGCAGGGGTCCTGGAGGCTGACCTCGAACAGCTCCCAACACATTCCTGCAATTAATGAAGCAGGAGGATTAATTTCTGTGTAGCAGATCCAGGGAGGCCCTGATGGGCATGGGGAGGGGGAGGAGGGGCAGGATGTGCTGCCATTATTCATCTCTACTCTGCCAAGCTGCTGCCAAGGGGCCACAGCTCCAGCTCGGCAGAGTGGTTTGACAGGATGGATGAGCAAGAGAGAGAGAGATCCTCCATGGGACCACTGAGAACTTGCCTGTCCCTAAACTCCTGCCTCTGTTGCACAGATGTCTGTGGCAGAGGAATCTCCCCGTGTCCTTTGGCTGTACCAGCTTCTCACCCCTCCTATTCCTGGAAATTCCTGCTCTCTTCTGCCGAGTCACTCCAGAGCTCAGACTTGTGAAGAACCTTCTCCTTCTGCCATTGCTGAAAAGAAATTTCTCTTCGATGCTGCCTCCCATCAAACCATCTGGGCAGGTTTTTCACCCCCTCACAACACCCCCTGACCCTGTTGTGCCCGTGCTGTGCCCATGGTGCCAGGCAGCAGGTCTGGGTCTAATCCCAGCTGCCAGGGCTGCGCGGCCACTCATGACACTTCCCGGCAATCAGGCTGCAAGCCTTGTTATTTTTCTGCTCTAATAAGCACCTCTGACAATAATAGGAAAAAAACCCCCAAACCACCAGCTTTTATCAGGAGGAAAGGATACCTGGGGATTATTTACTCAGAGTCAATAGTTACAGGTAGGGGCTGCCAATCCAGGCGGGCACTGACAGCTGCTCATGGCTGGAGTGGCTGGAGCATTGCATGGAAAAGGGGCAAAACTCTCCCAACTGCTCCCTCCTTTCTCCTTCTGTATGAACCCCCCATCTTGGCTGTGCTGCCCAGGGAGACCCCCTTCATTCCCCATCTATATCACTCTGGGACATGCTGCAAATGCCAGGCCCTTGGAAGGCACAAAGGGGCTCTGGATGCTTGAGCTGTGAGGTGGGAAAGTGATTTGGAGTTGGCACTTCTCCCCTTTCAAGGGCTCAGATCTGTGAGAGCAAAAAATCCACAGTCAATTGAGCTAATCACAAAGGCAGTGAAATGTCTTCGTGAGGTTATAAACATCCCCGCTTGAACCCAGTGACACAGGGAAATAGGAATCCAACCAAGCAGCCTCCAAAAGTGCTTTATTCCCCATTATTTTCATTAACTGCCTTGTAATTTGATTTGTCCCTCTCTTGCTGCTGGCTTTTTCCATGGCCCAGAAGACTGACAAATGAAACACTCACAGATGAGCCTGACAGTGTCCGGGGGGCTCAGGAGTGACACAGCTCTCCTGGCTCCTGGGAAATGGCCCTGTCTGTGCCCTGCTGGATGGGACTGGAGGTTAGAGTGCCTGCACAACCCTGATGGCTCTGATACTGTCCAAATCTCCTGTCCAAGACTCCCTGAGGCTCAGGCTGTGGTCCCCAGTGCCATCAGTGCCCTTCTTGGGGGCACAGGGTGAGAGCCCCAGGGCTGGCACTGTGTCAGCACCACCACCTGTCTCCTGTGCCCCCTGCTCCACACTGACATCCTGTCCCCATTATCTGCAATTTCCTTGAAAGCTGTCAGGCATTGAAGGAGGCCCCTTTGCAAGTGAAGAGAGGAGGAAACAACCAGGTCTGCATTTCCCACTAGAAATTAATCCCCCTTCTTATTTAAAGTATCAGTGAATGAGGCCAAGTTGTTAAGTGACAAAAGAAAAATGATTCTTGCCTTTCAGGGTTATTAAAATCATGTTCTACAATTTTAGCAGCCACGAGGAAGCCCAGATAATGACGGATGGTGATAATCCATCTCCAGCACAGCCTGGTCTATAATGATACTGCCCATATCTCTTGGATTACCACCAATTACTCAGTGTATAATGAAAATGTACATCCATTCTGGGGAGCTGCATTTGCTGCCTCTGAATCCAATTTCTCCCTCTCCTTCCCCCAGTACTCTCCTGCGACAGCTGGAGCCCCCACCATGTCTGGTTTTGGGATCTGGCTTGGGGGATCCAGCCTGTTCCTGGCAGGGATTTGTGCCTGTGAAGGCTATGAGTGCCCCTCACCTTGGCCTCGAACTCCTGTGGCTGCACAAGGTCTGTCTGGGGACACAGGCGGGACAGGAGAGGCTTTGGAATGCAAATTGCAGGAGGAACTTGAGGAGGTACAAAGCAAAGAGAATGCTCTCTGTTGGCCGAGGTGGCAGCTCACGGCCAACCCAGCCTGGGTCGCTCCTCCCACCCCGTGAGCTCCCAGGCAGCCGCACCTGCTCCCAAAATCCGGGTGGAAATGTCTGTCCAAATGCTGAGGTGGTATAATCTTGCTAAGCACAGCAACATCCCGCTGGGCACAGCATCATCCTGCTCAGTACAGCATCATCCTCCTCATCACAGCACCATCCCACTGGGCAGAAGAGAATCTTCCTGGGCACAGCATGATCCCACAGGGCACAGCATCATCCTGCTGGGCACAGCACCATTCTGCCCTGCTGACAGCAGCTGCGTGGCCCAGCCTGGAGCAGAGCTTCCGTGACAATGCCACTGTCACCTTCTGGTGTCTGGAGGTGACAGGGTCACACCCTCCCCAGCCATGGACATTTCTCAAGGAAAATGTACCCCTAAGCTTTTCCACCACCCTCCCACTGGGAAGCCGTGCTCCCTGCACTGGGACCAGCTGCATTTCACAGCAGCACTTAATGCTGTTAAATCAGAGTGGGAATCACTCAGACCCGAATGGGCTTCTGATTGCAACTGGATCTGCTCCTGCCACAGCACCTGGAAGCTGTGTAAGATTAATGTAGATATATATTTCATCTGTATTCGATTGTCTTTCACTTTATTCAGGTCAAAAAGCAGGAGACAACATCTTTGAAGATGAAAACATAATCTTTTGGAAAATTGAAAGTACAGATCATGGTTTGGGCAGCAGTTTGTGCATGTGCTGCCACCAGAGCCTCCAGTGCCTGTGTGGGGAGGACCTGTACGGGGGTCCCTGGAGCAAAGGAACATCTGCTCATGGGGAGGAGCTGAGAGTGAGAAAGCTCCCAGAAAACATGGTGTATGTGTGTGTATGCACACCATATGTGCACCAGGATGGCCCTGCCTGCCCATCCCAACACCTTGGTGAGCACAAAATCTCCCACATAAGGATCTCACCACAACGAGGCCAGACCCCTTGTAAATGTTTTTCCTTGGAGCAGATCTCCACAGCCATTTGCCTTGTTAACATGGCTCTCTAGGTATCAGAGCTTGCCTCATTTTTCTTAAATTAAATGCCTCTATTTTTCATAACTTTGTGTAATAAATCTCTGTGTGTTTAATCCATAATTAAGGGCTCCTCCTGCTCTGAGCTGCTCTGAGCAGAATGCCTGGTACCGCCTCCCCCAGCACAACTTTACATGAAGTTATTATAGAACAGAGGTGCATCTATTAATTATTTCATAAATATTAACAAGCCCTTACTGGCTGGAATCCTGGAATAACAAGTTCCCAGGGAGTTCAGTTTTTAAAAGGTTGTTAACTACGCTGACCTCTGGGCTCTGGGAGCCCACAGAACCCCACACTGTGGGCAGTGGCAGCAGGAGCAGTGCCAGCTGCTGTACTTGGATCCCTTAGCAAATCAGCCATGAACTGAGGGTGGAGCTGGGGTCACCAGAAATATGGTCTTAAATTGAAGGACAATAGGTTTAGACTACATATGGGGAAAAAATTTTTTCCTGGAAGGGTGGTGATGTCTTGGCATAGGTTGCCCAGAGAAGCTGTGGCTGCCCCATCACTCAAGGCAAGGTTGGGTGGAGGTTGGAGCACCCTGGGATAGTGGAAATTGTCCCTGCCCATAGCAGGGGGTGGAATGAGATTGGCTTTAAGGTTCCTTCCAACCCAAACCAGTCTGTGGTCCTACAGGCAATGCTTCAGGTGGATGTCAACTCCCATGTGAGCAAAGTGAGTCCAGGCTCCCTCACCCAGCAGATTGGCACCTTGCAGAGAGCTCAGCTCAGGACAGCCCATGCACAGCTCCTTAAACCACTCTGAGCCTGTTCTCACTAGTTTCCACCCCTTTGCAGCAGCAGCAAAGTTATGGAACAGTTATCCCACGTTATGCCTCATGGCAATGCCGGTGTGTCCCTGTGACTCCCCATGCCCTGCTCATCCTGTGCTTTCCTTCCTGCAGATATGGAGATCCTGCTCTTGGGCCCAGGAGAAGTTATGGGGGCAAACTGGGGGGCCAGGGCTGGCCCTGCACTCACAGAGGTGGGAGGAAGATTCACAACTGCCTGTTTGGCAGCACTTTTGGAAACACTTCCCTAGCCCAGGCTGATGTGCAGCAAGTGCAGTGGTGATGTCTTGGAAGCTTGGGATGACACTGATTCATTGGGGCAATTAAAGCTCTTTCCAGCCTTTCCTCAGTGGCATTTTGGCATTTGGTTCTTTGTGAGTTACAGCGTTACTCCCTGCGTGGAGACATTTACAGCCATGAATTTTGCAGCGCCGAGGAGAGCATAATTATCTTCTGGGCAGAGGCAGATCCAGGCAGCAGCTCCAGGCGTGGGCATTCCAGCCAGGAGCCCCTGTGAATTCCCATGGGCTGCAGCTTCTGAGAGAGAGAACCACCAAGCCAAACCCAGGGCCGTTTGGCATGTTTCCATTCCACCCTGAAAATTCCCTTTTGCTGAGGGAAGATCCTGTGGACCAAGCAGGAACTCCCAGTGGAGCATCACTCCAAGGTGCAGGTCTGGCAACATCCTCACCCCTCTTCAGCCTTTAGGCTAAAGAGGGGGACGCTCAGGCACTGCCTGGAGGGCAACCACCCCCGGATCCTCTCCTGTATCCCGCGGCTGAGGTTGCTTCATCTCCGCGGAGAGCCCCGGCTCGGGCACATCTCGACATGAATATTGATGGCCGGCTGGATGCGAGGAACGCGCTAATTTAATCAGGGTGACAGCAGCGGGGCTCCCCGGAGGCGCCGCGCCGCCGCTTGCTGACATTAATGTTCCTTTGTGTCACAAGGCATTTTTTAAATGTATATTGCCAGTAAAATAATCAGCCTTCTCCCGGGTACTGAGGCACTTGTTTCTCGTCCATTATGATACAGACGTCGCTCCGCAGCCGTCATTAGCGCACGAGAGGAGAGTCGGGGCAACACGTCGGGTATTTTTAGAAATATAACATGGATGAGGAGCATATTCTTGCCTTTCAAAGGCAATAAACAGCCTCTATCGTGCGACTTCCCTCAGGGCACACAGGGGTGGCGGGTGCTGCAGAGCCCGCCCGGACCGGCAGCCTGTCCCTGGGGAGCAGAGGGTGATCCCAGTCGCCAGCGCTGGGGGAGGAGTGGGATTTGAGGAGGTCTGAGGGGTGCTGTTTAAGTCTCTGGGAGCTGAGTGACCTGCGGGAGGGCACTGGAAAGGACATCTTGGACCAGAGCAGCTCCAGCCCCGGGGGCATCTCAGGCACCCACCTGGCAGTTCAGGCTCAGCCAGGGCTGGAGAGCCAGTCCAAGACACGGCGAGGTTTGCAGCTGGCTGCCTGTGCTCTCCTGACCAGAGATCTGAGGCAGTTTATCAATTTATGTAGTGAGCTTTCAGCTCACCTTCAAAGCCCCTGACTCCTTGGTGAGCAGCTCTGCTCATTCTGCTCATGCATCTTTAATCTTGAGTGAAAAACGAGGGCTTTCCCCTCCCTTTTCTATTCGCTGTTTGCCTTCAGAGACTGGGATAACAACGTCAAATCCCCTCCTCAAGCAAACCCAGAGGGGCTTTCTGTTCTGCCAAAAGCACCACATTGCCTGCCAGGACCATGCCCAACAGCACAAGGGGGGCACAGAATGACTAAAGCTGGGGGCAGGAGCCAGGCAGCTCCTGTGGAGTGGGGATGAGCCCTCAATGGGAGCACAGAATGACCAAAGATGGGGGAGCAGGATCCAGGCAGCTCCTGTGGAGTGAGGATGAGCCCCCCCATCACGGCCATTTAGGCATGAAGCACTAAGAGGAGCCAGACAGGCACTTGAAGAGCATTAAACCCACTGATGAGTCAAAATGCAGCTTCAGCTCCTGCCTCAGCAGGGTCCAGTTGAGGCCCTGGGATCAGCAAGGAGAGCAGCAGCGCCTGGTGGGAGCACAGGGATGTGTCAGATTGTTTTGAGTTTATTCTATTACCAGGATTTTTTTTCCAAGAGGAAAAAATCTCTATGGCAACTTCTGCAACCACGGCGCTCCTGGGAGACTGACTGCAAGTGAGACTTGCCACTCATCATCTGACAATGTTAATCTGCTGGATTTACATAGTAATTAATGTCAAGAGGCAATCTACGACTTGAGCAATCAGAGTTTCTGTGCATTAAGTCGGACTCCAAGACAGCAATACATAATTGTGTGTGTGAGAAAGGCATTTAACCCCTCGTGGGCTTTCCCCGGGGAGCAGGAGGGTCGAGCAGGCTCTCCTGTGTCCTGACACTGATGCGGTGCACCGAAGATCTTTAGACCTCCCTGGCCCCGACCCTGCTGAGCTTGGAGCTCTCTGGGCCACACTGGCTACAGCTCCCAAATTCTCTTTGCCCTTGAACTTCACCAGCTGTTTTCTGAGCATACAACTCCTGCCTTTCCTGCCTTTCCTGCCCAAGCAACACTGCTTTTTCCCTGGCTGCATCATTAACTCAGCACCTGCAGGATTCCTCTGTGACCCTGCTGCCATCAGACCCCTCTGCAATAACTCAACTCCCCCAGCAGCAGCAGGCACTCCCAGCTTTGGCTGAGTTGCCTCAGCCCCAAGGCAGCCACCCTGTGTCCCCCTTCCCATCCACACTTCCAGGCTCTCTGGGAAAGCCACAGTGGGAGCCAGGCAGTCCAGGGTAAAGGCTGGTGGAACACCTGGAACTTGGCCCTGGAGGAGAGAATGAGGAGATTGAGGGAGGATAGGGCAGCTTTTCTGCCACACAAACAACCTGGTGCTGAGAGGTTGCTCTCATCCTCCTCTGCATCCTAGGACAGGGCTCAGCCCCTGCCTCCCCAACCCTCCCCCCCAAATCCCTGCCTCAACCTCTTCCTGCAGCCTCCTTTGTAAAGAATAAAGCTCTGCTGAATCCCAGCATCCTTTCTTCCTCCATCCTTTCAGCTGGATCCAAAAACTTCAGAGGAGGAATTAAAAAAACCCCCAACCAACTAACTAATTGATTTCTTCCGTATTAACAAGTCAATCATTAGGGTGGGTTTTTTTAATGACTCATAAGCAAGCTTGAAGTGTCTGTTAATTAAATAGCCATCCCAACTCTAATCTGCTGCAAGTTAACAATTTGGGGAATTAAAAGGTGTCAGTGCTGAATACCTCATTATTGTAAGTGCTCACCTGCCCTTGCTGCTGGGAGGAGCTGGGGTGAAGATGAGACAGAGCCCTCAGCAGCTTTGAGCCCCAAATACCCCAAATCTGCTTTCCTGCCCCCTCAGCTGCCCACCTGGCCACTCACCCACTGTTTCCTCCTCCCAAACCCACCCAGCTCCCCAACACCCACACACCCAAACTGACTGAGTGATGCTCCCATCATGGGCTGATGGAACGGGACAATTTCAGGGGTGAAAAAACGGTCTGTTTCAATTTTGACAGCAGGGCTGGTGCCTGTGGTCAGTCTCTTTTTAGTATCATCAAAATTGATATTGATGAAGCCACCTCAATTTAATTTATTGGCTCAGTGCACAATCCCGTGACCAGCCACGTGCAGGAGCTGACAGCTGAGTGATGGGATGGAAGTGGGTCCTTCCCAGCCTCATAGGAGAACTTATGGGGGGAAAAAAAAAACAGTGGAAAGCAATTTAAGAGAAATTCCTCCATCTGTCTTGTTGTGGTTCAAGACCTTTAGGTTTAAAATCCCTTCTGCAAGGTGTCAGCAGACCACTGGTCATGCAGAGGGGCAGAGGATTTACAAGCCCATTAGAGGCTCCTGTATTAAATGTTAATTACAAATTCCTCAAAGCCACTTCTCCTGCCTCCAGAAGATCCTGGCCCAGCCCCTATTGCTCCTTTGCTTTCCCAGCTGCTCATCCAACAGCAAATACTGATTCCTTGTATTTCCTGCCTTTCTCACTGCTTTATGAAGGTAAACAATGAGAGGGCAAACAGGATAACTCTGGTGGTGAATGAAGGATGCAGCTTCTTGTTGCTGTGTGAACTGTATTAATCACTTGGTGACATGCTGGCTACTGGCCTGATGCAACATAGCAAGAGGTAATTAGTTACTAAAATTGGGAGGTGGCCATGTTGCCAGTTGTTTACAGGTGCCATGGTGTTGGGGGCAGCCAGGAGAATTGCCTTTTCCAAGGGATCAAAGCTTGCTTTAAAGCATTTGGTTCAATTATGGACCTAAGGCTGAGCTCTGAGTGGCAGTAGAACATGAACCAAATGTCTGCAGGGTCCCTGCCCCAGCTGCAGTGGGAGTGTTGGAGCATGGATAGGATGTGTACCCACCAGGGAAGATGAGAACATGCCCTGGGCCCTCCCAGCCCCTCACAGTGCTGGAGCTGCTGCTCAGGCATGGCTGGAGCATTCCCAGACACTGAGGTCAGGAAGGGGTGTGCAGTTGGGAAGATGTGGTGCACAGTGAGGGCCTCCCACAGCACCCCAGGCACCAGCCACTCTCCTGCCCTCATCCCAAGGGGCAGCCCTGCTCCACAACCTCTCTGGAGGATGTTACCACCTGCAGGGAGCATTTCCTCCCCACATCCCCATGTCCAGCACACAACACTCACTGGCTGTGCAGCCTCCCCGTGGCTGGGGCAGGAGGAAGAGAAGGCAGCAAGAGCAGCTCAGGGGAACTTTGAACAGGATTTAAAGTTTTTTCCTCCCACTTCTTCAGGTATTTCACTGGTGTGAGCTGCAGCACCCTTCACAGGTGAGAGGTTGGTGAGTGAGTGAAGGCTTGAAGTGAGCATCCTGCATCCTGCCCAGGCTCCCAGTGAGCTCCTGCTTCTTGTCACACCAACATGAACATGACAGGTTACACTGGCCATTGGCTGGAAAAGTGGTGGCCAAAGGGTCAGGAGAGCTGTGAGCACATGGAACTGGGCTCTTCTCCTCTCTGATATCCCTGGGTGCCACCAGGAGCAAAGCCCAGCTGGTCACCACATGCAAGTGGCTGTGGTGTCCCTGGGGTGACGCTGTGTGGCAGTGCCAGGTTTGGCTTTGTCAGGAGCCATCCGTGCCTGGCCATATGCTTGTGGCACACGTGGTGTCACCAGGGCCAGGAAACCTCCCCTCCCCTTCACAGGCACTGTAACAAGATCCACGGGGAGCATTCAATATTTTCCCCTTGTAGATACAACCGATGTGGGCAGAAAATATCAGCTGCCACTTGGCAAAGGGTGCAGAGGCCAACTCCATTAAAGCTGCTGGAATTGGTACATTTGACACGACACTGGCTATAACTTAAAGCCAGAGTATGAATAATAGAGCTCTGCTCTCAGGCCTGCAAGAGAAATCTATCTGATTGTTGGATCGCCTGCTGCTCAGAAACAATCCCAAATCAATTCCTGCGTGTCTGGAGTGCGGGCAAAGCAGCCTCCCCTCCCTCCTCCTCCTCAGCTGCTGCCCCTGAACAAAGAGCCACCAGGTCCCGACGTGTTGAGCCCGTGATTGATCGCTGTGCCCTAAGCTAATTTGCACATCATTAAAAGTAATGTCTGTGCTGGGTGTGGGGAGCTGGAGACTGAGAGAGGACACTGTGCCCCTGCAGGGTCGAGGCGACGGAACAGAGAGAAGAGAAAAGGGATGCTGGAAGCAGGGTCACCGTGCCTGGGTCCCTGAGGGAACCCCTGGGGATGTATCCCAGGACATCCCGCTGGGGACCAGGGGCTGGGGGGCTGCATCTGAGGGGTGATGGTTTGTAGCAGGAAGGATTAACCTGGGGATAGCCCAGGGCTTTAGATCTTGCAGCTTCCCGTGTTTGCAGGTGTCCTGCAGAAGCGCTGAGCAAAGGCGTCCTGCCCACGGGTGCTGCCTCATCCATCCCCTCCCCACGGCCCTCGGTGAGGGCTAGAAAATGAGGAGACTGCTCATTAGCAGGGGGTGGGCTTTGCACAGCCTGGTGCTGAAGCACTGCAGGAACCGGAGGAGCATCCTTGTGTCCACATCCTTGAGAGGGAGATGAGGGAGGGCACGGGAATTCCCGGCGGGATTTCTCAGGCTCAGCCATGGCACACGGCCATGGTAGATCCCTGGTTAATCCTCTCATTGCCGAGGTGCTTAAGGAGGGATTACAGCGCTGGGCTTGTGGAGAGTTCCCGCCAGTGTGGCAGTGCCCAGCGAGTCCCGTTCTCACAGCGAGGGGGTTCCCCGCGGTCAGGGGTGCTCCCCGGGTCTGGCTGCCCACACCCTGTGCCACCCTCGATCATTCTCGCTGCCGTGCTGGGTTTTACAGCAGCAGACAGCACTGATCCATCTTGTAAAACGCAGTTGTCAGGCGAGCCAGGGAAGGTTTCGGATGTGAGGGCGGGATTTGTTCACGGTAGTGAGAAGTTAAAGCCCGAGCCATCCCCTCCTGTTACGGGAGTCCCAGGGAGGCCGAGAGCAGAGCACAGACACTTCCACCACCCTCGAGATGGCTCCTGCTCCTGGCACTCCTGAGGGCAGAGAAACAGACACAGGCTGATCTGAAATTCATATTGCTCGAAAAATGGGTTTCAAACCACCTGCAACCACCAGGTTCTTCAGGCTGGCAGCTGAACTGACAGAATCCTTGACATCTCTCTAATTCACCATCCCTTCCCTTAGGGACTGGGAGCCTGAGAGGGTCACTGGGCTTGGGCTGCCTCTTCCCCAGCAGCCAGCAGGGCTGGAAACCCTCTGAAACTGGAAATTTACAGTTTGTGTTTATTTAACACAAACACGGTTTGTTTGCATTCTCTGTTTATTTAATTTTTAATTTCTTATACCTTTATTTACTTTATTTGAGTTTATCCGTTTATTTATTCAGCTTTCTTTGCTGAAATCCCAGTTCCTGCCTGGTTTTGAGGGGACGCGTCCATGGGTCTGGCTGATTTGACGCTGCACCAGAGACACGCGGTGGTGAAGGGAATGGAGCAGCCTGGAACTGGAAATAAAGGAGCCGAGGTCAGGATCTCCAGTGAAACCGCAGTGCCACTGCAGCGGTGCCAGACGGCTGGGACAGCCCAGCGGGAACAGCCAAGCCTCGATCACCACCTCCGGGAGAAGGGACGGCCACACCTCTGCCCTCACTGCCCGGGGCTCTCACTGCCTGGGACCGCGCAGGGTCAGAGCAGAGGACGGGACCGCTCTGCCCGTGTCCCCCACGCCTCACAGCTCCTGCTTGGGCCATCACAACTTGTGTCCTGCCCGAGGGAGCTGGGCAGGAGCCCTTCTCCATCCCTCTGTCCGCGGGCGCCTATCCGTAGCATCCTCAGCGCCCACAGGGTCCAGCTCCAGGGGTGCCCCCAGACTAACCCAAGCTCTGCAAAGCCGAAATGGGCATTCCCAGCCCCTCTCCGCCCCTCACAGCCCCTCTGTGCAACCTCGAGTGCGATCCCGAGCTCCGGCAGCTGCAGGGCTCGGTGCGGCAGCCAGGGAGCACAATTGCCCCGTGCTGCTGCCGCTCATAGCCCGGCCAGGCTGCGCTGGGGATAGAGCACAGCGGATCCGTCCGGCTCATCCCAAATCTGTCCCTGGCTCATCCCGTCAGAGCCCGGGGCCAGAGGGGTCTGTCAGCGCCGGAGCGCCCCGAAAAGAGCAGCGAGGACAGGGTGACAGCCAGGGCAAGGACAGGATGACATTCACCGGCGAGTGGCACCTCCCGATGCAGTCCCTGCACCCCTCCCAGCCCCTTCCAGGGAAATTCTCCAGGAGTAATTGCAAAATCCTCTGGTGCATCACACGCAGCCAGCGATGCTATTAACTCGGCAGCCAGGAGCTGGCAGGAAAGCAATCGGGCTGTTTCCCCAAGACTGAGCCGGGGATAATTGAGTCGAATGGGAAAGAATTGCTGCTCTTTGTTAGATGATCTTCCAGCCCTTCCATACTGATCTCATTTTGGGTTATTCAAACAGGCTTTTGAATTAAGAGATAAAGTTGTTTCAAAACATTATGAAGCTCTTAGAAAAACTCTGAAAATCTTTCTGTTTACACATAACCTTTCCCCGGAGTTTAAGCATCATCTGAGGGGGGTCTCAGCCCTGAGAGGTGTGGGACAGGTGAAACACAAACTGCCCATCCCATCCTGTCCCTCTGTCCTGCAGCACTGGGGCAGCCCCATCCCAGGGAGGTGAGCTCAGTGAGACACCTGTGAAGTTCAAGGTATGGAAAGTACAGTGAGCTGGCAGAAAATCAATGCTGAAATATGGCCAGCTGTACTCCCTCCCTTAACTAGCTCCTTTAAAACTGTTTGAAGATGCAATTATTTAAGGTCAGTGAGGTCAAGAACACAGCACAATAGTGTTGAGAATTAACTACACCACTTAATACTGCTGAAAATTAACTACACAGTGTAATACTGCTGAAAATTTCCCTGTTTGAGCAGTTTTGCCCCAATAATGGAGAGTCCTCCCTGGCATTTGTCTGACCTGTGTACTAGCTCATCCTAAATGCAAAAGAATTCAGGGCTCTCCTTCTCTCCAGCCTCTGGGACATGCAAAAATCCACAAAAATCTGCATCACTTGGAGTAAACCCATGGGAGATGACAATGCTGGTGATGGCATTTTGGCCTGTGCTTCACAGGAGCAAAAACATCAGCTGGGTAGAAACAATAATCTTATAAAAATGCAGGCATTGCTTCATAAATGCATCCAGATTGGAGTGAAATAGGGCTCTGCAGGAGGAGGGTGAGCCCTCAGCAGAGTGTTTTGATTGATTAAGATGCCAATCACAGCAGGGTACCAGCGCCTGCCAGTGCCAATGAAACCCCTTCAACAACAATACCTGTGCAAGATGAACCTCCCTGAGTGCTCCCTCAGTTCCCCTCCCTAAATGCCCCTCAAAACACCTGCAGCTAGGTGGGACCTTGAGAGGAACTGGGGGGCTCAGGAGCTCCATGGGCCGGGGCCAGAGTCAGTCATGGGGTGCTGATAACAGCAGCTGAATGTATTGGGGTGGAAAACAACCTGGAAACAGCAATTGATTAGAAGAAAATTGATATTGAGGCAACACAGGGCCAGAAAGGGTTAAATGTGAAGGTGTTGGACTCACTCACAGCAAACCAGCAGTGAGTCCCTGCTGCCAGCACTGACAGCCCTGAGCTGATGGAAATTGAGCATTTATACTGAGTTTATTAATTTTTCTACATAAAGGGATGCTGCTGGAATAACAGGTTCTTCCTCCCACTAATAATAAAATCCATATGCAGGAAGTTTGGAATTAATTTCTGTGAATTTGCACCCTAAGCTGTCAGCAAAAATCGGGTTGTAAATGGGAATTGGCTGTGCCAGGAGTGCCTGAGGGGCTTTGGGGATGCCAAGGGCAATTTGTGTTGGGAAAAGCGAGAGCAAAGCCCCCCTGCCCTCTCTCTGAGGATGAGGATGAGAGACGAGAGACCCTCACTTGTGATGACTTTTTGTCTGTGAAATGAAATTATTGCCCCTTTTGATGCTGTGCCGCAGGTGGAGGATCCCCATTGTGGAGGCTGCTCAGCCCCTGGTTCATCCCAGGGTTGGTGTTTCCCACATCCTCGTTTGCTCCAGGAGAGTTTACACCTGGTTTTCATCTCTAATTAAAGATAAATTTTGCAATGACAGAAAGTAATAAAAATCTCATCAGAAACAAGAATCCGTCCTTGAAGAGATGTCAAATCCTTGAAACCACATGTGCTGACACCCATTTCCCTTCTGTCCTGGTCTCCGCCCATCCCACTCCTTGTCATGATTTCCATCCCAGGCCTGCTCCTCTGGCTCTTCAGCTTGGACGAAGAGGATCTTTATTCCCAAAACTCCCCAATAACAACAAAGCTGGGGCCTTGGTTGAATTAATTTGGCTTCAAGTCTGAAAAAAATGCAAGAAAAAGAATTAATTATTCACTAAGCTCTTATAATAATAATAAAGATAAAAATTAAGCTTGGATTTCAAGACAGAAAATTGTTCCTCTTCTGTTCATATATAAATTAGGAGTGCAGATAAATGCTACACAACTCAAAATTCATTTTAATTTCTGAGCAGCTCTACAATATTCACAGGCACAGAAGTGATTCCTCCTCTCACCCATGAGATGACTGTGTTGGCACTGTGGGTAACCAGCTCTTGAAACTCACCTGGATGGAGGAAAAGCTGCACAGCCCCTCCTGGATGGGAGCTTTCATCTGGAAGGATAATTCACAGAATTGCTTAAGTTGAGAAAAAAAAATCATTAAAATCATCAAGTCCAACAATTCCCTCAGCACTGCCCATCCTCCACGTGTCCCCAAGTGCCACATCTACATCTGGGCTGGTCCCCATCACAGTCCCTGCCAGCCCTACTGGCACCCAGGCACTGAGGCTTTGGGACAACAGAAGGAATTATTGGATGCTGGAGTTTTATATCACTTGACAGCTGTTGCCTCCCTCAATATTCACAGGGCTCGATCTCGAGCTGTCCCTTGCCCTGCCAGGACATTTTCCTGCCTGGGGAGATTCTAGTGCCCACCCCTAGCTCTGGAGTCTCAGTTAGGGTGGCCCCAGACCCAGGGAACAGGACCCTGGTGGGAGCAGCCCTTGGGAGCAGCAATACCAGCCAGGGACTAGGATTTCATCTTCCAGCACACAGCCAAAGGTTTATCTCATTACCCAGCCTCTGGAATGGGCTGGAGCAGGGAATTTATCCCACTTGCAGCCTGGATGTTTCCCTCTGGATTCTGAGAGGGATAGAAAGGCGCTCAGCTGGGCAGGGTGGGGGCACTGGGAGCACCGGGAGCACTGGGAGCATTCTAATCCTCACCCTCCCGGCTCTGAGGGCTCTCTGTGCCCTCTACAGGCTCTGGCTGTGCCCTCAGACGGCTCCAGTGGGTTTTTTGGGTGGTTTGCTGTGATGGTTCTGGCTTCTTTTTTCCTTGCCAAAGTCAGGATGAATAATACACGGGAAAGGTAGGTTTTGAGTTTGGGCTTGGATTTTTATTAATCTTTATCTACATTACAGACTCACAAGCTGTGAGCAAGTTAGAGAAATGAGGTAAAATGGAGCTCTTCTAACTCTTTCCAAGGTTATTTAAGCAATAATTACCCAATATTGAGATGACACCTATATTATTTATACTTTTGACCGAATAATGACCACCCAAGGCTCGCAATGTGGACCTTTTTCACCCAATTAGAAAAAACCACCTAAACCCACGAAGAAGGACTCAGACAACACCTAAAATCCTCCATCTTAACTCACATGCATTACTATATACTGAAACTCCAAATTCTAAGTTTCCAGAATTCCAACAATTTTCCAGATGTAGCTGGTCTGGCTGTCAGCGGGAACAGCATGAGACAGGCTCCAATCATGGAAATCATTCAGGCTGGAAGAGCCCTCCAAGACCATCAAATTCAACCCTGAAGCAAACACCCTCATGCCCACAAAACCGTATCACAAAGTGCCACTTTTGGGTGTTGCAGCGTTTTGTGTCTGGAACAGCACAAGTACGAGAATGGGGGTGGGGGGGGGGGG